>JAASAO010002091.1:0-10913 GCA_017311375.1 Mytilus coruscus
TGCCAGTTTTTTTAAAGGAAAGGCACTTCTCAAGCAAATTCAAGTCTACTTAATTTCAATTGTTCAATACTAGGTTTTAAACAAACGAAAATGTATTGTCCGTGTAAAAGTGGTTAACACCGATAGCTACAGTGCTGAAGGTCCAGGGTTAGATTCAAATTTCAACCAAACCTCTTTACAAACCTTTATTCAATCAAAGTCAAAATAATTGAGAGATTAATGATGATAAAGTGTAATGCCTACTATGGCCGTATGGGTCATAACCAGTGATAAAATGTTCATGTATAAATGTTGTGAATCTTTGTGGTTTATTAAACTGATGAAGTTCAAAATACAACAAACTGGTAATCACTGTGTTGTTTCACCGAAAATGGCAGGAATAATCAGGCCATAATCTTGCCGGCGAAATGACAATTTTAGTCGCCAAACAATTTTGAAAATCGATATAACTCGCCAGCTGACTGACTTCATAGCTATATAAAGCGAAGTCAAATCGCTATCAAAATCGGTATAAGGGAGATAACTTGTGATTTACAAGTTGCACAGGTAAACAAAAATGGCGACTGACCAGGAAAATCAAGATTTTCGAAACGACCACAGACATGACAGACTAATACTGTTGACGATGAAACGAAATAAATATAACTGTGAGTTTGAACATCCTTGGATTTAACATTCAAACCTAATTAAACGGGACACTGAGCGACTGTTTGAGTTATCGTTTCCGATGATTTTCGTCATGAGGATGTTGCATAATCACTCAGCTGTTTTGTTTTATTTTCATTTATTACGATCTGACCAGTTGTATTATTTGGTACATATGTAGGTTAAGGGGTGACTAAATTAACAAGAGATTTTTTTGCTATTTATCGAATAAACATGATAAAAATTGAAATGTTAAAAGTTAAAAACCAGCTGATGGATAATTTAATTACAAACATACAACATGTAGTCAGCAGAGTATTTTGTTTCTACGACCAAAGTTATGGAGAGATACATGTATCTTTATTAGCAAAAAAATTGAGGTAGATGCACATGAGACTAATGCATGATATTTTATTAAAACAAATTCAAATTTACAGTACAAACGATATAAATTATAAATAACAGCTACATTTTCAAATCTTTTTATTACAAGTTTTCAATATATACAGTATCATATTAAATGGTAATGGAATTTCACTTTTCCTTCGATTAATTCTCTCTCAAGGAAGGAGAAGTCACTTCTCCGTCTTAAAAATCCTAGATTAGGCCCTGATAATAATGTAAACTTGTTGAAATGATTTTTTAATCACAGGAGATCTTAACAAGAAAACAAACAGTGGTAAATTTGAAAGTATCTGACCCGATTTGCGTTTCACCAGATGAAATTGTCTGTGATAACTGAAAGACATTATTACAGACATTGTTTCTTTGTACAATAACGGACGTGTTATTTAAACATTTTCAACACAATTCATGACAGGATTTGATTGATTGATTGGTGTTTAACGCCACTTTCAACACTATTGTGCTATTTCGTGGCTGTCAGTTTTTATTGGTGGAGGAAGCCAGAGTGCCTGGAGAGAACCACCGACCTTCGGTAGGAAAACTGACAATCCTAGTCAATTAAGATTGGAGTTGAGTGCACCTGCCCCGTGCGGGATTCGAACTCACAACCTCAGTGTTGACTGGCTAGTGATACAGTAGTTGGACTACTTACACCACTCGACCACCGATGCCCCTCTTTTTTTCATGACAGGAGGAGATAACTCTGTCAGAATATTCCCACAATAACCAGGATAACATTATGCCTGTTATTTTCTGTAATAACTTGTTTAAGTAAGACCCTTGACTGTTTATCATGTTAAATGTTTTTATCGGTAATTTGGGCATTTTTCCTTTGATGTGTACTCTCTGATAATGTCAGTATCATGGACTGGTCGTGATATAAAAATTATTGGGTCAGTTCGCAATTGACATGCGCTGGTGCACCGCGTAAGGATCTACTTTCCCCTTTCATTCACAAAATCGCGCGTGATTTTTTTCGCAGAAACGCACGAGTTTTTTGGTGAATAAAACACTTGTCATTGTTTGAACGTTTCAGTAGAGTTAGTTTAGCCTTTTTGACCGATTTTTGTGAATATTTGAAAAGAAAATGTATGAAAAACCCGATAAACTTTTAAAAAATTGCGTTATCTGCACAATTAATGAATTATTGATAGCTTTTCTTGCTATTCACAAGGACATATAACTAACATATCGTCCATGCCGATCTGAGTTTTTATTCATACATAGCCTGGTGCTGTTCCAAGTAGTTTTCTTTCTGTTTCTTGAGAAGTATTTGTTTTGCCTGTTCAGTCACTATAAAGTGTTACAATTCATATTTATACGCAACACATAAATAGTGACCAAAAAGGTACCGTTATCGCATGAGATAAGCTAGAAAAAATGAAATGTACACATTTTCGACATTTTTGTTGGACCATCATATACAATTATAATAATGAGATGTGGTTTCATTGTCAATATACATGTATAGACAGATATTCATAGAACACAGAACAAATAAGCAAACAAATTCAAATGCGGATCTAGGATAAATTTTGAAAAAAGGGGTGCCCGGGGTCCCAAAACTAGACAACGTTTGGTGTGGAACAGGTAAAAAGTCTGCATTAACCAAAAATGTAGCCTTAATAAGGGATGTCCCGGGTCGCCTTCCCCTAAATACGCTTCTGAAATTAAAGGTAACCGCAGGGCCTTCAAAGTTTCGTATTTCTGGTCCGGGTTGAAAAATAAATGAACATGACTTTGAAAAAGCAAGAATTTTAAGCTTAAAGAAATAGACCAAAGTTGAGTAACAGCTATTAAAATGTTTGACAAGAAATGAGCTTGTTCAGATAATTTACAGTCAGCTTACAGACTTGTTGCCTCCTGAAATGTCTGCTTACGCAGTGCTTTCATAAAAGATCATAAAACGATTTGAAATCGATGTGATCGTTTTCATGATGAACGCTGAGCGTATAATGGCAAGATAAATGTAATTTTATCCACCCAACTAAGTAAAATATAACTTGTCGTTGAACTTCTATAATAATGATAAATCTGATGATTCATATCGTATCATTCTATGCTGATGCTTTTTTGAAATACTTACCGGTATGCTACCATTATATTCGGCATTGTTAAAGTCATGTCCACAGCAGAATTAATGAAACGCATGCAATAATTCATTTCCAATACTTTGTGCAAGAAATGCCATGTTTACTGCACTGTGACAAAATTTCAAATGACGTAATGCAGCCTGTGACGTCAATTGTGATTCGCTGTGATTCGACACGAAAAAGTAGTTCGTTTGTTATTTTCTCTATTATTGTAGTGATTTTTATTTTTTCATAATTACCGATAAAAAGAATAAAGGACTTTTTGTTTTTGATACTGACTTTATCACAGTAAAATATCAGGCTCGCCCTTCGGGCTCACCTGATATTTTACTGTGATAAAGTCAGTATCAAGAACAAAAAGTCCTTTATTCTATATATATTTGGATTTAAAAAAGAAATGCATGTAGCTTTGAAAGCTCCTTTATATATATTGTATTTTATTCAAAGAAGATTTTCTGGAGTTTAATATAATTTCTCATTTGACCAAATCTTATTCCAACATTCTTCTGATAATTTGTGAAGGTTTTATAAAATTACTAGTATACTGTACTTGTTTAATACTTTAGCAAGTAGATTATAGCTTGTGAAATTATTAACTTTGAGAGGTTTTTTTTATAATTTTTATATTAATTAGATATAAGAAGATGTGGTATGAGTGCCAATGAAACAACTCTCCATCCAAGTCAAAATTTATAAAAGTAAACCATTATAGGTCAAAGTATGGTCTTCAACACGAAGCCTTGGCTCACACCGAACAGTAAGCTACATGTATAAAGGGCCCCTTTACAAATGGAAAAATTGCTGAATTTTTCGTTTCCGTTCTCTAACTTTATATTATTTATAAAGGGCATTGTTGTCCTTTCTAATATTTATTTTAACAGTCCTGACAGTGCATGTGTTACACTATGAGTTTAACTGTTTACAGAACATTGACTTGTTCCAAATACTAAGCATTGCTAAGGGTTTTCTACCCCTTAACCAGGAATACATTACCATGATTACCTAAGCTGTATTTGGCAAAACCTTTCTGAATTTTGGATCCTCAATGCTTGTCAACTTTGTACTTTATTTTGCCTTTTAACTATTTTGATTGGAGCATCTCTGATGAGTCTTTTGTAGGTGAAAAGCCTGTCTGGTGTTCAAAATTATAAATCTGGTATCTCTGATGAGTTTTTTTTATGAAACTACAAAATAGAATCTGAATGTACATGTATATGCATTGTATGGGTAAAATTATAATTCTAAGTATGGATATTTTGTTTACCTTATTTACGGTAATACTACATAGTATTTATATTTTTTATGTCCCCGCCTTAGCGGAGGGGGCATTAAGTTTTACCCTTGTACGTCCGTAAGTCCCTAAGTTGGTTTCTGTTCTTTAAATTTAGTTTGCCTCAACCAAATGTTATGAAACTTATACACAATGCTTATTACCACAAAACACAGATCAAGTTTGAATTTTGGTGGTGTCACTTTAACCATTCTAGAGTTATGCCCCTTTATAAATGGAAAAATTGCTGAATTTTTCGTTTCCGTTCTCTAACTTTAGTTTGCCTCAACCAAATGTTATGAAACTTATACACATGACTTATTACCACCAAATACAGATCAAGTTTGAATTTTGGTGGTGACACTTTTACTGTTGTAAAGTTACATGTACATGTATGCACGTTTACAAATGGAAAAATTGCTGAAATTTTCGTATCCATTCTCTAACTTAAGTTAGCCTCAACCAAATGTTATGAAACTTATACACATGGCTTATTACCACCAAATACAGATCAAGTTTGAATTTTGGTTGTGTCACTTTAACCATTCTAGAGTTGTGCCCCTTTACAAATGGAAAAATTGCTGAATTTTTCGTTTCCGTTCTCTAACTTTAGTTTGCCTCAACCAAATGTTATGAAACTTATACACATGGCTTATTACCACCAAATACAGATCAAGTTTGAATTTTGGTGATGTCACTTTTACTTTTCTAGAGTTTTGCCCCTTTACAAATGGAAAAAATTGCTAAATTTTGTGTTTCCGTTCTCTAACTTAAGTTTGGCTCAACCAAATGTTCTGAAACTTATACACAATGCTTATTACCACAAAACTCAGATCAAGTACAAATTTGGGTAGCGTCACTTTAACTGGTCTTCAGTTATTTCCCTTTATAACTTTATATGATATGCTAGAGGGGGCATCATCTGTGTCCCATGAACACATTCCCCATTTAAAATGTTTTAATGTAAACAAGTGATATAAAAAGTGCTCTCACTGTAGTTTAATGTATTATATTAATAATTTGTTAGGTTGGTGTTAGAGGTAAAAACATTGTTGTCCTTGGTGTAGAGAAGAAAGCTGTAGCGAAACTACAAGAAGACAGAACTGTCAGAAAAATAGCATTATTGGATGATCATGTTGCTTTAGCTTTTGCAGGTAAGTTTAAAGTGCATTGAATGTTTAAAGCTTCCAACAAACATTACTCTTGTTAGTAATTATTTAAAACTAGTGATTCAAACGTGTTTCAAATGTCTCTATGATACATTGTACTGAATAGGCGAAAGATACCAAACATGCCAAAGGGATACTGTGAAAGTACTATAATTCGTGGGTATCAATTTTCGTGGTTATAGCAAAAGTTACATGTTCGTGGGTTTTTAATTTCATGGATTTTAGTTTTCTAAAAAAAAAAAAAAAACAAACAGTGTGTAGAATTGAAGCCATTAGAAACGAATATAACAAATTGTCTCGATTGAAGGAAATTGCAAAGTAAACATTTAAATTGTTGCACCCGTGTAGTGATGACACTAATTAACCTGAGATCGAGTGATCAACAGATTAAAGACCATCAAAGGTATTAATTAGGCCATAAACATGTCACTTAAAGAAAACAGTTACATAAACAAATGCTACAAATGTACACTGAATTGTAAAATTAATTCTTATCAAAAGCAAGCCCAGCATGAAATTGTTATTTCCCGTACAAGAATTATGAGGATATAAAATGAACACTTTATCATAGCATATCATCACCGAAATCTGACTTTCATCGATCAAAAATATTTTTTATGAGAATTAAAAGATCAGAAGTTGTACAGTTTAGGTTTTTAAAGATTAAATGGGTATAATCCTGCCTGCAGTTGTAGTTCATAGTGCATTTACACTGAGACGACTATTATAGTAGTCTCAGATTTGCCGATATTCAATGTATTCTCTAGATTATATCGGTAGTCCTACATGGGAATCTTTTCATGTCTTGATTTGGACAACAGTTGTTATATTTCGTTGGACACTTAAATTCGTGGATAAAGTCATCCACGAAAACCACGAAAATTGGTTCCCCACGAATAAAAGTACTTTCACAGTATATTCAAAGTCATAAGTCGAAAACAAACTCCCAATGCCATGACAAACAAAAAATGACCAATCGACAAACAACAGTACACATGGTACATGTATAAAACACAACATAGAAAACTGAGCAACAAGAACCCCACCAAAAACCAGGGGTTTTAAAAATGGCTATATTTACATATTCCAACCACATATCAAGTTGTTTATAACTTATTTAGGTGTGTCCTTATTTTTCCAATCAAAAATATATATTCAAAAGTGGATGCAAACAAGGAAAAAGGAAAAATCAAGAAAATGGTTTGTTACAATAGTAACTTGTCATATATATGTAATATTTGTTTTTATACGACCGCAAAGAATTTGCGTTCGTATAATGCTATCATGTTGTTGGCGTCGTCGTCCGAAGACACATTTGGTTTCCGGACAATAACTTTGGTTTAGGTAAATGGATCTCTATGAAATTTTACCAGAAGATTCAATACCACAAAAGGAAGGTTGGGATTGATTTTGGGGGTTATGGTACCAACAGTTTAGGAATTAGGGGCAAAAAAGAAGCATTTTTCTAGTTTCCAGACATTAACTTGTGTTTAAGTGTATGGATCTCTCTGAAATTGTACTACAAGGTTCCATACCACAAAGGGAAGACTGGGATTGAGTTTGGGGGTAATTGCCCCAAAAGTTTAGAAATTAGGGGCCAAAAACGGCCAAAAACAAGCATTTTTCTAGTTTCCAGACAATAACTTGTGTTAAAGTTTATGGAACTCTCTGAAATTGTACATTTTTCCTGAAAAGAAAATAATCTTCAAAATTTCAAAAAAAATTTGGGGGGGGGATTTTTTTCCAAATTTTTTTTTGGGTGTTCATATTTTTTTTCTTCAAGACTTTTCAAAATTTCAAATTTTTTCAAAAAAATTTTGGGGGGATTTTTTTTCATAATTTTTTTTCCATTTTTCCATTGATTAATTCTGATTTATATATAAAAGCAACAAATAATGATATGGCAGGAGATACACACCAAACAGGGTGTGTAAATTATTACATATAACAGATTAACTAAGTATTGTGCAACAGCACAGTATTGCGCAATAGCAAGAAATCTTCTATTGAAAATACAGTGGAACCTCATTGTGTCGAACTCGGTTGTGTCGAAAACTCGGATGAGTCGAAGTAATTTCTCGGTCCCGTTAAAAGTCCTGTTTGATCAATGCATAATTACCTGTGATGAGTCGAACTCGGTTGATTCGAATACTCGGTTATGTCGAGTAAATTTTATAGTCCCGTCCATATAAAATTAATGTAAATTGACCCCGATGTCTCGAAGTTCGAAAGTAAGAATTTTCGAGAGATGCAGACCTAATGATAAAAACTCAAGTCGGATGTATTTCTTATGTAACCTAATCATTTTCAAAAGAGATTAAAGCTGAGTAAACATACTTGTTTGTATAACAGTTAAATTGACATGTTTATGGTTGCCGGTAATTAACACATTTGTTGATTGTTCAAGCGAAACTTTAGTGTGTTGAACATACTTCACATGAGATAAAAACGAAACGAATTTAAATGACACTAGCCGAGACAATCGTTAGAATTATAACTCATTAATTGCAATAAATAAAGGATTAAGACAATTAAGATAAATTCATGATAATTTAATGTACAGCAGACACCCTCATCAGAGACCGTTCAGAACTTATTTCGTTTTGCGAATGATTTCATAATTTATAGTGACTGACTTTTATAAATATTTGTGTAGACTATTGATTTTATTTGTGCATGATTTGTATCTGTTCTTGTGTGCTTGATTATTATGAAGGACCAACAATGGCGATTGCATACACAATTATAAAGTGTGTCATATCGAAAAAAGGCACACTGTTCAAAGTATCTAGTTTACGCAAATCTCATACCGTATTTCTTGCATTCCAAATTTTTGACGACACACTCGGCCTCGGATGAGTTGAATACTTTGGTCCGGTCCCTTCGACTTCGACACAACGAGGTTCGACTGTAAATACAAATCTTTTAACCTATTTCAATTGGATTAAATTAAGTCTTTAATTTTTGGGGGTTCTAACCTTGTATTACTGTTTTGGATATTGGGCCCCATTTTTAAATTGGTCTACATTGAGGTCCAAAGGGTCCAAAATTAAACCTCGTTTGATTTCATCAAAAACTGAATTAATGCGGCTCTATGATATGCTAAATCTTATTGTGCATTTAGATTTTTTATTTTGGGCCCTGTTTTCAAATTAGTCCATATTAAGGTTTGAAGGGTCCAAAATTAAACTTTGTTTGATTTCAACTAAAATTAAATTTTTGGTGTTTTTTTATATGCTGAATCTAACCATGTTGTTAGATTTTGGATATCAGACCATACTAGGTAAATTAAATGTCCCATTTCAAATTTTTAAGATCTTTGACCACATTTATTTTGTGTCAGAAACCTATATTATGTCAAAAATTTGATTACAATCCAAATTCAGACAGTATCAAGCTTGAATATTGTGTCCAAACTTGCCCCAACTGTTCAGGGTTCGACCTCTGCGGTTGTATCAGGCTGCGCTCAGCGAAGCATTTTATTATTTTATGAACTTCTTTTACCTGTGTCATTCTGTAAGTCATGTTAGGGAACATTTAAAGTCCTGTTTGGTAACTTTTGAATTTACACTGAAGTTTCAACCAAATATGGATTTATTCCCCCTTCTTCTTTTATTTATAAGTTTCTAGTTACTTCATGTATTTGTGAAATATTTGAAACCAGTTGAAAACAAATATCAACATTTCTCATCTTAAAACACATTGATACATTTCACCATTGTTGATGATAGGTTTGACAGCTGATGCTAGAATTCTGATAAATCGAGGACGAATTGAATGTCAGAGCCATAAGTTGACAGTAGAGGATCCTGTTACATTAGAGTATATAACCAGACATATAGCACAATTAAAACAGGTAGATCAACATATAGCACTTATTAAATTTTAAAATATAGTCTGATACAAATGTAGTGTATGCAATACAATTTGAAATGGTATGTTTCTAGCAAAATGTTTGCCCTGGATAAGGAAAGGTGCTCTTATTTTACACCAATTGTGGATGGTCATTTCTGCTTCATCATAAAGTGAAAACATTGAAAAATCTTTTTTTTAAATGGACCAATTCCTTTCTTTTCACTGTAAACAGTTATACTGTATTTGCTATTTAAGCAGACAATTAAAGGGGCATCGGTGGCCGAGTGGTCTAAGTGGTCAAACTACTGAATCACTAGCCTGTTAACACTGAGCTTGTGAGTTCAAAACCCTCACATGGCAGGTGCCCTCGACTCCAATCTCAATTGACTAGGATTGTCAGTTTTCCTACCCAAGATCGGTGGTTCTCTCCTGGCACTCAGGCTTCCTCCACCAAGAAAAACTGACCACCAGGAAATAGCACAGTAATGCTGAAAGTGGGTTTAACACCAATCAATCAAATCAGACAATTAATATTTGATTTAAAAGCTGAACATGCTAAAGAAAAACCTATCCATAACAGCTTTATGAGTTGATGTTGAACTGTAATTTTGTTTCAAAAACCTAGGATCTTAATGCCAAATATACAATATTTACATAGAAAGGGTCTTTTAGAATAAGAGCAGTATCATCAAAGATAGAAAAATATTATGTAAAACGCAAGTAAGTGACCATTTCTTGGAAATGGAGAGGGTAGATATAAAAGAATTCAAAGAGAAAATAGAATTTGTAAATATTTATGAAGTTGAAGATGAAACCCATTTTTTCTTTAAGTGAAATTAATAAATCTTTACGAAAACAGCTTGAAAAAGACATAAATAATATTCATCCAGGATTTATGGAATCATCCAAAAAAGATAAATTGCAATTACTTCTATCATCATTTAATATTATGCAGCTTACTGTTCTGTTCATTAAAAAGTCCTTTGCACTGAGGAGAGTGGACACCACACCTGCATAATCATTACTAGTCGGGGTTTTTTTGCATTTTTTAATCATATATATAAGATGTTTAATATTTTATAATGTTTGCATTGTGTATATTGTTGTATTTTTACCTTCAACCCCTCTGGGTATAAATGTGCATTACTTAATAAATAACACAGAGCTTCATATTTTAGGGTTGATGTTTTGTTTTTGTAAAAGCAAAGAACAGTAGATTAAATGTTAAGTCTGCAATTTGGCTTTCTTGACAGGAATATGAAAGAGCTGAATTCAGCCATAAAACGGACAGCTGATTGAATTTTTATGAATAAACATTATTTACAATGCAGGGATGGGGTAATTGAAAATGTTATGGTAATTAAGTGTAATGCATTACAATTTTCCATGTAATTGAATGTAATGTGTAATTGAGCATTTTTAATTACATGTAATGGTAATTTAATTAATTACAATGATAAAAGCATATAATGCTAA
>JAASAO010003569.1:0-10434 GCA_017311375.1 Mytilus coruscus
GAAGACCCTACATCAACTGTCAAGATGAAGAACAGGAATAAAAGCCCTGTTCATTGATAATTTTCTATGTTTTCTATGTATTGTGTGCGATTTTGTCCCATGTACATTTACTCCATCCTTTCATTTTCTACTAAACCTGACCCTAGTGCATCGTTAAAAGTTTAAATTTGAATTATCGTTTTACATGTGTTAGTGCTAGTGGCGACAATGAGGATTATTTCCAAATAGGTCAAGCATCAACTCAGTCTGAGTTGGTCATAATATAAAAATTCGATAACTCAACATCAAAATTATTTTCGTTACTTTAGGTAAAAAGATAAACACGACTATATTTTTCACAAATAGGCAACGAGTATAATTAATTAAGAATTAAAGAGACACACGAGAAAAGAAGGCTCCACTTTGAAGGACTCACTGTAACTTTGAGATAAAGAATAGCAATAAAGGCAATGTTTTAATTAAGTTTAAAACAATAAATGGATGAAGTAATAGTTTTGTGGAGCCTGCGACTTTTGTCGCAGAAAGCTTGACATAGGGATAGTGATCCGGCTACGGCGGCGGCGGCGTTAGCTAACTTTTTTTTAAAAAGGCTTTATATTTTAGAAGGTGAAGACCTGGATACTTCATACTTTGTATAAATATGCCTCATGTTACGAAGTTTCCGTCTGTCACAATTCCATTGTCCTTGACCTCATTTTTATGGTTCAGTGACTACTTGAAAAAAAAGGTTAAGATTTTTTTAATGTTAATTTCTCTCTTATTATGAGTAATAGGATAAATATATTTGGTATGTGTGTACCTTGCAAGGTTCTCAAGCCCGTCAGACAGTTTTCAATTGACCTCGACCTCATTTCATGGATCAATGAACAATTTAAGTTTTGGTGGTCAATAGATATAAGAAGATGTGGTATGAGTGCCAATGAGACAACTCTCCATCCAAGTCAAAATTTATAAATGTAAACCATTATAGGTCAAAGTACGGTCTTCAACACGGAGCCTAGGCTCACACCGAACAGTAAGCTATAAAGGGCCCCAAAATTACTAGTGTAAAACCATTCAAACGGGAAAACCAACGGTCTAATCTATATAAAACGAAAACACTTATGAACCACATCAACAAACGACAACTACTGAACATCAGATTCCTGACTTAGGACAGGTGCAAACAAATGCAGCGGGTTTAAACGTTTTAATGGTACCAAACCTTCACCCTTTTCTGAAACAATAGTGTAACATCACAACATAGAAAGACACACTATAAAATATCAACTGAAACAGCTTAACTCAATCAAAGGACATATTAACACCATTGAACATACACTGAACAAATAAATTTGACCTATGATACAACGTAAATTCAAAATAAATAAACTAAGGAAGAATAATAAAAGTAACATGTTATATCGGTATGAAATGTTAAACAATTTAAGAAAACAATATGCTCGAACAAAATATCAGCCATTTGCAATAACTTTAAACACAGGTAAATAAAATAATTTTGTTGTTAGGTATACGTATACAGTTACAATAGAGAAAGGAAATATTTTAACAAAATAAATAATTTTGATGTTCATAGTACTAAGTGGAAATTTATATTAGTACCAAACACTTAACAAAGCTGGTATATAGACCAGATATAACCCTGAATAACATTAAATAACAAAAAAGCATTACAATTAGTATCAACAGGTCAAATAAACAAGAAAGTACGATTTGAAAGTACTCGCAGTTACTGACAGCTAGTTAAAAGCCAAAACAATTAATAATAAAAATCATGCATCAGAGACTAAAATCAACTAAAACACATCCCAGGGATTTAGTATTTTAACGTCATGGACAGCCAAAGAAGACATGACTAGTGCAATGCCAAAAATAAATGTATCGACAGACAGTAGGATAGTTAGGAGTTTAACCTCTTTATAGATCAAAATGAACGTGGGTGTGTCTTTAAACATCCCGTTTGAAAAGAATACAAATTTAGTTATGTTTTAATTTGCTGATGACAAAATCGATATCAAGTCCATATCTCAGATACAATAAGCAATAGGTCTAGTATATTCGGTATATGGAAGGACTGTCAAGTGTACATGTCCAACTGGCAGATGTCATCTGACCTTGACCTCATTTTCATGGTTCAGTTGTCAAAGTTAAGTTTTTGAGTTTTGGTCTTTTTTTCTATTAATATATGCAATAGGTCAACTATATTTGGTGTATGGAAATATTTTATGATGTTCATGTCAGTCTCCCAGGTTTTATATGACCTTGACCTAATTTTCATGGTTTATTGCTCAGTGTTAAATTTTCATGTTTTGGTCTGTTTTTTCTTAAAACTATAAGCAATAGGTCAACTATATTTGTTGTATGGAAGAATTGTAAGCTGTACATGTCTGCCTGGCATGGTTCATCTGACCTCGACCTCATTTTCATGGTTCATTGCTCAATGATTAGTTTTCTTGGTTAATTCTGTTTCTTAGAAAATATAAGCAATAGGTCAACTGTATTTAGTGTATTGAATGATTGTAAGGTGTACATGTATTTCTTGTTTGGTTTATATGACCCTGACCTCATTTTCTTGGATCATTTTAAGTTTATGTGATGGTTGTAATAAAGCTTTATATATAGGACTATCAACACAATATCAATGATTAGTAAAGAATGCGATACATTTCAGCGTGTGAAATTGAATTACAATTATTGAAAACTCGAAATTAAAAGATTTTTTTGTGTATGCATTTTCAAGACGAGAATAATTGAAAATTAATCTTATAACTTCTTATTATTGGTGAAATGGGACGTAAAATTTGATTATCAAATGGAAAGAGTGTTTGTTTGACTGGAGAAGTAATAATATCTTGCACCTACCTACAATTCCTTCAAAAAATTATTGCAATGATTTAATCTTTTACGAGGCCTAGGGGCTGGATGAGGTTCATAAATAGACAATATTGAACAAAAAGAGCAGAAATAACTAAAGGACAAACAAAATAAAGAATAGAGAAATATAGGCAAAATGAATAAAGAATATAGAATAATGGACAAAAAAGTATAGAATAAAGGGACAACAAAACAAATAATAGAGAAATATAGGCAAAATGAATATTACAAGAATAGATAATAATGGGGTGATAAAATATAAAGAGTAGAGAATAATGGTAAAAGAAAATAATGAAGAAAGAAATGAAAAACCCCATCCAGACCCTTTTTAACTTGTAGAGAATATAAAAAAAATTATCTCACCTTCCTTACAGATGTCATCGGATTTGTTGTCTAAATTTTGAACGGACATGGATGCGCATTTATATATATATCCTCGTCAATAAAACGAGATATCCTAATCTGAGGTTGATACCCAAATACCAGAGAAACTGGGTCCATTTATCTTAGCTCGAGTGATACGGTGCTTTTTGTCCGCTTTTGCTTTTTGTCCGAGGGTTGCTAGAAAAGAAATCAATCGCACACATGTTTCCAACTTTTAAGAAATTAAGTTCATAAAAATAATAGATTCAGAGGCGAATTAAGAAGGCCCAGGGGCCATGCCTCCTTATAAGGGCTACATGTATGGTTTATTATAAACGCTTTACCTTTTCCACTCCTAACGTTTGCTAGCTTGCCCCTCCCCTTCTTTTCAAAATCCTGGACCCGCATCTGAGATTTCATACATGTTTTTATAACCCGGACACTAAAAGGTAGAGATATCTAGACATGATCACATACCGTAAGGGTCTGGATGGAAGTCTTCATTTTATATTCTCAATTCCTAACGTTTGTGCACTTTATTCCCCTTCTTTATATTCTAGCGCCCTTTTATTTTCTATTTTTTATCCCCTATTAAGTAACCCCCATACAGACCCTCAGATTGGATGTAAAAAAAACGATAATAGGCCTACAACATTCATACGACATAATGTTGAATCCACTCTCCTCGGTGACCATAACTTGTTTTATTAATTGGAGCAGCATACCGCATAACTGACGGACATGCAAGACATACAACTAATGCATCCAAGTTATCCATACCATCTATATTTAAATAGATATTTAAAAAAAAATAAGAATTCAAGTTTTCATTTTGTGTACATTTGAATAAGAAATGATCTTCGTCATCTATTTTACACCGTGTAAAACGCTACATTCGGAGTGTTGGATATGTTTGACAGGGATGCCGGTTTTGAAGCTGAAAAAAGTTATGAATGTATGTAAAAGTATAAAAAATCTTTTTTTAAGAATTGATAGCAGCTAATAAAGTATTGCACGGAAGGAACCGAAATATAGCAACACATGCATATATACGTTTCCCGTGCTCAGTTTTCTCAAACACTCTCGATAGTTTTCCGTGCTTCAGATTTTGAGACTTCATATGCAAGTTAAAACTACCCCCTTTTCCCCGTATAATTTATAATGAAATGATTTCCTTTCAGAGAATTTAACCAAATGCCAACTTCTTAGTCAAAATATATAAGTTATGAAGGTATATTTTTCATCGAACTGTATTGCATCAATCGATGTCAAATTTTGCGTACCTTTTTTAGAGAAAGATTTCTAAATGAGAGATGTGGAATTTACCTGCAGTGACCTATATTATATTACCTGAATATTTTAATACTTTTTTTCTAATTTACATCCATCCAAGGTAAAATTTGCTTTGGTGTATGGTATTTTTCTTGAAATACCATCAATTTGGTTTCATTTTTATCTTTTGACAGCTGCCATTTTTACAATAGTTACATGTACTCAGATTCTCTAAAGACTTCTGTAACTCTTCAGTACTTTATGACAACAAAAGCAACATTCGTCACAACTCAGCCGATTCCGTACCTTCATCTAACTAGAAGAAGAGTAGCGGATTCACCCGAGGATTGTCGATTGCAAAAGCAAATCAACTGCAAACATAGGACAATTGGAAGACATCTTTTAAGTATGACTGGTTTACAGTCATTGTCAAAAATTTCGAAAGGTCATTTATATATATTGACCACACTGGTCTGTGTCCACACTTGCATACATATTAAAAGATTAAGAGTTGCCTCTCTTGCAATGTTTTAGCTTATCTTTGAGGTAATATGCAAATGAGAAGCTGTCATTTTATTTTTAAATGTTACTAATAATTTTGCTGATTCAGATGTATAAAATTTAGTGATTATTGTTCTATTTTAAGATTGTTTGCATGTATTTAAATGTTTTCCTATGGTTATGAAATTACATTGGAAAATCTGTAAATGTTATTTAGATTTGAGGGTTTATTAACAGAATTTATAAACAGGTTAGTCATTATTTCATGAATACGCTAAAGCCTGAATATTACTTTGAAGTTCGAATAGAGTTGTACTTTTTCGTCGAACAAACATTTGTCATTTCTCGTCAATCGTCCATTTTTAAATTCTGAGTTTTAACATATTCAGTACAAAAGTTGTAACGGAAAACCCGCTGCATTTGTTTGCATCTGTCCTTAGTCAGGAATCTGATGTTCAGTAGTTGTCGTTTGTTGATGTGGTTCATAAGTGTTTCTCGTTTCTCGTTTTATATAGATTAGACCGTTGGTTTTCCCGTTTGAATGGTTTTACACTAGTAATTTTTGGGGCCCTTTATAGCTTACTGTTCGGTGTGAGCCTAGGCTCCGTGTTGAAGACCGTACTTTGACCTATAATGGTTTACATTTATAAATTTTGACTTGGATGGAGAGTTGTCTCATTGGCACTCATACCACATCTTCTTATATCTATTTGTTTTAAAGTTGTTTTATTTCATTCAAAGGATTTTAGATAAACCATTTAGGCATAATGTCGTAATTAAAAAAGAAATGTTTTATTGATACAATTGAATGTTGGTATGAGATGGCATTTCTAGACATTGTAATATGAATTGCACAATTAATAGAAATTGTAACAGTAATTCTAATTTTACAGAAGAAAATTGTGTATAAATATTGTTTGAAATTTACTGTTCATTATTAGATATAAGTACAAGTTTTATAGATTTGTTTTGCCCCTGCCGCAGCGGAAGTTCTAAGTGCCACCCTTGTCGTCTGTACGCCCGTTCGTCCGTACGTACGTAAGTCTGCCCGTCTATACGTCCGTACGAACGTACCGAAATTGGTTTCAGTTTTCTAACATTAGTTTACCTCAACCAAATGTTATATATCTTTTGTACAACGCTTTTTACCACAAACTCAGATCAAGTTGGAATTTCATTTGGTGGCGTCATTTTTATCGTTCTTGATTTATGTCCCTTTATAACGTTATATGCCAGCAGGGCCATCATCTGTGTCCCGTGGAAGGTTGAGATTGATTTTTAGGGTTATGACCCAAACCGTTTAGGAATTTCAAAAAGGGGCCAAAAACAATTATACTTTGTATCAATAGCTTATTTCTTGACCAATTTCAATGGGGTCTAATTCAAAGTTTTGAATTCTTGGGGTTCTTTAATGTGCTGATTCTATCCGTGTATTTAGATTTTGAATTATGAGACCTGTTTTCAATTTTTTACATTGAGGTCCAAAATTAAACTTTTTTTGTTTATTAGTCCCCTACCGACGAAGTCTGTCTGTTTTCCAATATTATTTTTCTTTGTCACCGTTTGAAGATATTGATTTGATTTGGTGTTTTGTTTTATCATGACAAGTTACAGAGCAAGTTTGAATTTTACTCCGGTCTGATAATTCTGTGCAGACTTATGGTCCTCGCAATACGAAAATTCACTCAAACAATAATTTTTCGTCACTTTTTTCATCATGCTTGAAGATATTGACTTGGTATTTGTTAAATAATTTACACCATAACAGTTTATCAAGTTATGGATCAAATTAGCATTTTGTTCCAGTACAATGAATTTTTAACCGGTAGGGGACTAAGTATTGTCATGTAATACTCTCAGAATGTTTGTTTCATCAAAATTTGAATTATTGGGGTGCTTTGATATTTAAATTTTTATGGTTCATTGATATACTGAATCGATCTAAACTTGTTCTTGGAGTTTGTATATTGGACCATAACAAGTAAATGTCTAATTTCAAAGTTTTAAAATTCATAGATCACATTCATTCTGTGGAAGAAACCATGCAATGCTGTGTCAAATATCTAATTATAATATAAATTCAAAGCTGTATCAAACTTGAATAAAGCATCCATACTTGTCCCAATTGTTCAGGGTTTGACCTCTATGATCGTATCAAACTGCGCCTGTGATCACTTAGGGAGCTACCATTTGATTTTTAGGCAACTCTCCATCAAGTCAAAATTTATAAATGTAAACCATTATAGGTCAAAGTACGGTCTTCAACACGGAGCCTAGGCTCACACCGAACAGTAAGCTATAAAGGGGCTAGGATGAAAATTTTATCCTGCATTTTTTTAGTTGTAATCTCTGTCCTGCATTTTTATTTTTCACTCTATTCGGTCCTGCCTTTTTACCTAAATTGTCATCCTGCCTTTTTTTTTGCAAAGTGTCTCATCCTGCCTTTTTTTACTCAAAACTCCTGTTCTGCCTATTTTTCTAAATTTCATCCTAGCCCCCATAAAAATCAAATGGTAGCTCCCTTATCATAATATGTTTATACTAGTAGTCTTATTTTTTCTCCTTTCCTACGTAGATAAACTTTATTGATATGATGTATGTGGGAGGAGACGATTTAGTCACAATCGATGGTACTCTACAGAGACACAAATACACACAAACTGGTAAAACACTATATAAATGTGATGTCTGTGCCAGAGAATTTAGTCAAAGTTATAACTTAAAGAGACACTTGAGAACACATACTGGCGAAAAACCTCATCATGACTGTGATTTATGTGGTAAAGGGTTTAGTCATCATAGCGCTTTACAGAGACACATGAGAACACATACTGGAGATAAACCTTATGACTGCGATGTATGTGGTAAAGGGTTTAGTCACCTTGGTAATTTACAGAGACACATGAGAATACATACCGGCGACAAACCCCATGACTGTGATGTATGTGGTAAACGGTTTAGTCACCTTGGTAATTTACAGAGACACATGAGAACACATACAGGAAATAAACCGTATGACTGTGATGTATGTTGTAAAGGGTTTAGTCTGCTTGATATTTTACAAAATCATATGAGAACACATACAGGTGACAACCCTTATGACTGTGATGTATGTGGTAAAAGGTTTAGTCAGCTTGGTAATGTACAGAGACACATGAGAACACATACAGGTGATAAACAGTATGACTGTGATGTATGTGGTAAAGGGTTTAGTCAGCTTGGTAATTTACAAATTCACATGAGAACGCATACAGGAAATAAACCGTATGACTGTGGTGTATGTGGTAAAGGGTTTAGTCAGCTTGGTAATGTACAGAGACACATGAGAATACATACAGGTGATAAACCTTTTGACTGTGATGTATGTTGTAAAAGGTTTAGTCTGCCTGGTATTTTACAAAATCATATGAGAATACATACAGGTGATAACCCTTATGACTGTGATGTATGTGGTAAAGGGTTTTGTCAGCTTGGTAATTTACAGAGACACGTGAGAACGCATACAGGTGATAAACGTCATGACTGTGATGTATGTAGCTATGGGTTTAGTCAGCTTAGTAATTAACAATTACACACGAGAACGCATACAGGTGATAAACGTCATGACTGTGATGTATGTGGCAAAGGGTTTAGTCAGCTTGGTAATTAACAAATACACACGAGAACGCATACAGGAAATAAACCGTATGACTGTGATGTATATGGTAAAACATTTGTTGGAAGTAGTGACTTAAAGACAATAATGAGAACATATGCTGGTAGAAAACCTTAAAAAATGTGATGTATGGGATATAGGATTGAGTGAGAGTGGTAATTTAGATAGACACACGAGAACATAATTTAAACATGTAATAGATGCAATCAATTTACTTTTTGTGCCAAATAATTATTTGAAGAAGTGACTTAGTTACAACAGAGCACACATGACAAGCAGCATACATCATGTACATGTGATGTAATTTGCTTTATACTTGTTATTAGAAAAGAGACACATGAGAACACATACCGGAAATTATTATATATATTGGACCTCTGCGGTCGTATCCAGCTGCGCTCGGCGAAGAAGAAATGCTTTAAAGAGACACAATAAAAACATACTCGAAATAACTTTAAAAAACTTATAAATGTATTGTATTATAGTAGTGGTTACAATAAATGTAAACTAACAAATGAGAACATATAGTATTACAAGGTTCTGGATTGGGTCGGGATGGTCCTTCATTTCTGTATTCTTTAATTTAGGGCAATTTTTCTCTTTTATGCCCCCGCCGTAGCGGAGGGAGCATTAAGTTTTACCCTTGTCCGTCTGTACGTACGTACGTCCCAAAATTGGTTTCCGTTTTCTAACTTGAGTTTGCCTCAACCAAATTTTATGAAACTTATACACAATACTTATTACCACAAAACACAGATCAAGTTTGAATTTTGGTGGCGTCACTTTTACCGTTCTAGAGTTATGCCCTTTATAAATGGAAAAATTGCAAAATTTGTATTTTCTTCTAAATATCAAGTAATTTTGTAAAATTGGAGTTATCTTCCTTTGTCCATGATTATA
Source organism: Mytilus coruscus (assembly GCA_017311375.1). Taxonomy (NCBI): domain Eukaryota; kingdom Metazoa; phylum Mollusca; class Bivalvia; order Mytilida; family Mytilidae; genus Mytilus; species Mytilus coruscus. The sequence goes on from JAASAO010003569.1 coordinate 9,566, forward strand.
GTTGAATCAACTACAATCAATGCTTTATATAATGCAATGTTTAATTTTTTATTCTGTTTGTCCACCATTTTGTATTCTTAATATTTTAGCATCTAATTATCTCTATTCTTTATTTTAATGCCCCACTGTTGCGGAGGGAGCATTAAGTTTTACCCTTGTCCGTCTGTACGTCCCAAAGTTGGTTTCTGTTCTCTAACTTTAGTTTGCCTCAACCAAATGTTATGAAACTTATACAAAATGCTGATTACCACTAAACACAGATCAAGTTTGAATTTTGGTGGCGTCGTTTCAAATGTTCTAGAGTAATGCTCCTTTAAAAATGGAAAACTTACTGAATTTTTATACGACCGCAAAAAATTTTGCAGTCGTTTATCGGTATCACGTCGTCGTCGTCGTCAGCGTCGTCCGAAGACTTTGGTTTCCGGACAATAACTTTAGTGTAAGTAAATAGAAATCTATGAAATTTAAAAACAAGGTTTATAACCACAAAAGGAAGGTTGGGATTGATTTTGGGGGTTATGGTCTTAACAGTTTAGGAATTAGGGGCCAAAAAGAGGCCCAAATAAGCATTTTTCTAGTTTCCAGACAATAACTTGTGGAACGGTGTATGGATCTCTCTGAAATTATACCACAAGTTTCCATACCACAAAAGGATGGTTAGGATTGGTTTTGGTGGTTTATGGCTCAAACCGTTTAGGAATTAGGGGCAAAAAAAGGGTGAAACAAGGGTTTCCTGGTTAATGGACAATTACTTAAGACAATTTAAAAGCAGTGTAAGGGAGGTAATCCGTAAGGTTATGTTTGGATCACCTCCCTTACACTGCTTTTAAATTATGTATAAAGAAATGTTATATTGTCTTGAGATGATT
>JAASAO010002419.1:0-10032 GCA_017311375.1 Mytilus coruscus
TACATTGCATTTTAATCTTTATCTCCAGTTTGTGTTCGTATGTGTCTCTGTAGGTCAGTATTTCAAATAATGTTTAGTTCATGCATGATACCTCGTAATTATGCATGAGGTTTGTTACCAATAAATGTTATATATATTATCATCAAACCCTCTACTAAATACATCGTATTAATAAGGGTTTATGATTATTTCACATGTGTTCTAATGTGTCGTTTTAATGCATTTCTTCTGAAAACAAATATAAAGCACCTTGCATCATATGTATGCTGTTTGTCATAAGGGTAGGTCCTCTGTAAGTCACTTCTTCAAATACATTATTTAAAACAAAAATAAGATTTATCGCATAAATCGCTAGAGCATGTTCTCATGTGTCTTTGTAAATAACAACTCTCACTGAACTCTCAACTACAAGCAGATATCTCGTTTATGAGTTTTATCTCACGTATGTGTTTCAATGTGTCCCTCTAAGTCAACATGATGACTTAACCGTTTGCCATATATACCACAGTCATTGGGTTTGGCACCTGTATGAGTTCTCATGTGTCTCTGTAAACTACCATGTTGACTAAACCCTTTACCACATACACCACAGTCATGAGGTTTATCGCCTGTATGTATTCTCATGTGTCTCTGTAAAGTAATACGCTGAATAAACCTGTTACCACATACATAACAGTCATGACGGTTGTCACCGGTATGTGTTCTCATGTGACTTTGTAAGTGACCAAGCCGACTAAACCGTTTACAACATAAGTCACAGTCATGAGTTTTTTCACCTGTATTTATTCTCATATGTGTCTGTAAATCACCATGTAGACTAAATCGTTTACCACATACATTACAGTACAGAGGTTTGTCACCGGTATGTGTTCTCATGTGACTTTGTAAGTGATCAAGCCGACTAAACCGTTTACCACATAAGTCACAGTCGTAAGGTTTGTCACCGGTATGTATTCTCATGTGACTTTGTAAGTGATCAAGCCGACTGAACCGTTTACCACATAAGTCACAGTTATGGGGTTTATCACCTGTATGTATTCTCATGTGTGTTTGTTAACTACCATGTTGACTAAACCGTTTACCACATACATCACAGTCAAAAGGTTTATCACCTGTATGTATTATCATGTGTGTTTGTAAACTATCATGACGGACTAAGACCCTCCTTAACTCTTTCCATAACTCAAAAGACCTAAACATATAAATTATAAAGCCAGAATTATGTAGACATATCTTAGACATGTCTAAAGTAGGTATCTCAATGATAGGAAAAAATAAAATTGATTTATCTTTCTTTATTTGGGTGTGCTCCTTCTTTGGAGGTTTATGCATAGTACGTAGAAGAAGTAAATATGATCAACAATGGCCGCCAGTTTCGTTATTTTCGTATCATAACTGAGGGCTGTCAAAGACCAATTTCGTCTGAATTTGCTATTTTTTAACGGAAAACAAGTAAAACGATGTTTTTAACAAGTTGATTATGGTTTTCGACTTCCTGTCAGTTACGCTTTCTTCATACAACTACGGTAAACATTGCAAATTGTGATGGCGTACGAACAATTCTTCAAATGAAATACACAAAATGCCGACTGACCAATTATATTTGAATTAATTAATGTGGATGATCATTAATGACCCATCCGATAAATGGATTACCTGTAACAACAGATTATGACACCTGTTGTAACTGTTGATTAGCTTGGGGTCGTAAACAAAGTCATAAACTTGTCGCCAGGTAAAATTTTGTACAATTTTTTTTTAACTTTTACCAATTAAAATGAAGATCGATATTGTCAAGAAATGAAAATTTTTACATAAGAAAATGTTGGCGCCAGAAATATCGCCAGCAGCCGTATTTTGTCGCCAGATGAAATAAAAAAATCGCAAATTGCGACATTGGCGACGCACAGCGTGGTCCCTGCCAATACATAGTCCCCTAACGGTTAAAAATCATTGAAATGGAACGAAATTCTAACTTGATATATAACTTGTCATGTTAAAAACTACATAAAAATATCAAATCAAAATCTTCAAACACAAAGGAAAAAAGTCTGGAAAAAGGCTGGAAAAAGGACAGACAGACAGACAGAGTTGGACTACTGGGCTGTCAGACCAATAAGGTGTTAAAACTAATGGAGCGTTGGACTAGTGGGGTGTAACCGTGTTAGTCCAAATAATTATGAAATCTGGTAATTACTTTTTTTCTGGGACGTACGCCGCGTCATAATTATTTTGACTAGTGGGGTGTCTGAATATTTGTGCTGTGTATTGATGAGTCAAGGGTTTTTCTCATTGTTGAAGTTTAAACGATTGACTATAATTGCTTATAAATATGATTTATTAACATCTACTTCATTTTAACTTTGGTGGATAGTTACATTAGTTTACGTAACATGTAGTTGTCTCATAAAATGTAATTTTGCAATCTGACATAAGACATATTAAATTAAAGTCATATAACATGTACATGTATAACCTATTTGCAGTCTTAAATTAGCCAGAGACATATGATACAATGTCTCTGATTTAGCAAATTTGTACAAGTAGATTCTAGCTTTTCGTTTTCACGTTATAAACAGTATCAACTTAAGTGTACCAATACATTTTTTCACTCCGATTTGTTAAAATAAGAAAACCGTTAACCTACTCGGTCTAATTTACAGGGCAAATATAAGTCGAGGAATGAGACTAACTTTATCATTTTTGTACATGTTCATTGCCTAATCGGTAAGTTCCGCCTCTGACAGAAGCACCACTGGTAGAAAATAATTTCGTACCCTATAGTAGACGTTTCGTACCTCCGCCATTTCATACCCAAAATTACCATTTCGTACCCTATCGACCAAATGCATCTAAGATTTCGTACCTCGTGGACTTGAAATATGTTTACTATTTCGTATCATATTTTTGTAGAAGTTCTAACTAATTTTAAGACTCTGGCTGTCAGTTAATTTAAAACATTGAACACTCACACCACATTAATTATGTTTATCACCAGTATGTGTTCACATGTCTCTCTGTGAGTTCGGGCTGTAAGAAAAGGTTGAGAACTTTAAAATACACTACATTAAATAGGTTTATTACCGGTATGTGTCACATGTCTTTCTGTAAATTCTGGCTGTCAGTGAAACATTGAGCACTTACACCACGTTTATTAGGTTTGTAACCAGCACGTGTCCACAGGTCTCTTTCTGTATTCTAACTGTCAGTATTACATTAAACACTAACTCCACATTAATTAGGTTTATCACCAGTATGTGTTCACATGTCTCTGTAAGTTCTAGCTATCAGTACAAAATGAACACTTACACCACATTAATCAGGTCACCAGCATGTGTCCACATGTTTCATTGTGAGTTCTATATCTTGACTTACATCTAGAAATTGACAATGAGGGTCGGTTGAAAACAAAACTTTACGACAAAGAGATGATTTCAGCTTTCCAATTGTGAACTTTCCATTTCTAAGTAGCAACATTCCAGCAGCACCTGCATACGGGTATATATCTCCAAATTGATACGATATTCCCGTGCATGTATTTCCTATCATGATTTTCTTGATAGAGGGTTGCTTCTCACAAGGAAGCTATTAAACCAAGAGTTCCAAATGGTGAAGTTGAAATCATCCTTCGTAAATTTTACTGACGCCATCACGAGTTGGTTGACCGTTATGGAATAACCGTTTCACAGATGATATCGGATGTTTTCCATACGTCGTAACTACAATCCCTTCCTTTCATGAATGTGACCTACCGAATTAGACTATTTACCGGATTTGTTATAACACGAGCAACACGACGGGTGCCACATGTGGAGCAGGATCTGCTTACCCTTCCGGAGCACCTGAGATCACCCCCAGTTTTTGGTGGGGTTCGTGTTGCTTATTCTTTAGTTTTATATGTTGTGTCATGTGTACTATTGTTTGTCTGTTTGTCTTTTTATTTTTAGCCATGGCGTTGTCAGTTTATTTTCGATTTATGAGTTTGACTGTCCCTCTGGTATCTTTCGTCCCTCTTTTCTAGCTGTCAGTAAAATATTGAACACTTATACACCACATTTATTAGGTGTATCACCAGCATGTGTCCACATGTCTATGTGTTCTGTCAGTAAAACTTTGAACACTTACACAACATTAAATAAGTTTATCACCACCATGTGTCCACATGTCTCACTGTGAGTTCTAGCTGTCAGTAAAACATTGAGCACTTACGTACACCACAATAATTAGGTTTATCACCAGTATGTGTTCACATGTCTGTCTGTGATATCTGTCGGTCAGTAAAACATTGAACACTTATACACCACATTGGTTAAGTTTATCACCAGTGTTAGTTCACATGTCTCACTGTGAGTTCGGGCTGTAAGAAAAACATTGAACACTTACACCACATTAATTAGATTTATCACCAGTATGTGTTCACATGTCTCTCTGTGAGATCTGGCGGTCAGTAAAACATTAAACACTTATACACCACATTGGTTATGTTTATCACCAGTGTAAGTTCACGTGTGTTTGTAATATCTTGCTGTCAGCAGAGATATATAATACAATCATATTATGTCTCGGGTGTTAGTGAGCCATGATCCAAGAACGTTTGCACTAGAATAATAATGTATCTACCATTGCGTGTTAAAATATCTGTGTAATCTAAGTTCTGACTGATCTCATGGCTCTGTATTTCTGACTGTTATCACCTCTGTAAGTTCTGACTGTTTCCGTGTCTGAGTAATTAAAGGCATAAAGTTCTGACTGTTCTCATGTCTTTGTAAGTTTGTCTCGATTGTTTTACTGATCATTAAATTTATGTTGAAAGTCTGTATCATGAAGGTTTTACCACAAGTATCACACAAGCTTAACATTATCAATGTTGAACATTGTTCTATGATAATGACGTCATAGTCAGGTGATCTAACCAAGGCAAGACAGACAGTCATGTAAACCTTACAATCATTCTGACTGTTCTCATGTCTGTGTAATGTTGAACATTGTTCTATGATAATGACGTCATAGTCAGATGATCTAACCAAGGCAAGACAGACATGTAAACCTTACAATCATTCTGACTGTTCTCATGTCTGTGTAATGTTGAACATTGTTTTATGATAATGACGTCATAGTCAGATGATCTAACCAAGGCAAGACAGACATGTAAACCTTACAATCATTCTGACTGTTCTCATGTCTGTGTAATGTTGAACATTATTCTTTGATAATGACGTCATAGTCAGATGATCTAACCAAGGCAAGACAGTCATGTAAACCTTACAATCATTCTGACTGTTCTCATGTCTGTGTAATGTTGAACATTGTTCTATGATAATGACGTCATAGTCAGATGATCTAACCAAGGCAAGACAGACATGTAAACCTTACAATCATTCTGACTGTTCTCATGTCTGTGTAATGTTGAACATTGTTCTTTGATAATGACGTCATAGTCAGATGATCTAACCAAGGCAAGACAGTCATGTAAACCTTACAATCATTCTGACTATTCTCATGTCTGTGTAATGTTGAACATTGTTCTATGATAATGACGTCATAGTCAGGTGATCTAACCAAGGCAAGACATACATGTGAACCTTACAATCGTTCTGACTGTTCTCATGTCTGTGTAATGTTGAACATTGTTCTATGATAATGACGACATAGTCAGGTTATCTAACCAAGGCAAGACAGACATGTAAACCTTACAATCGTTCTGACTGTTCTCATGTCTGTGTAATGTTGAACAATCATTCAATACACCAAATATAGTTGACCTGTTACTTATAGTATTGATCAGGGACTTTCTATACTAACAGTAGTATAGAAAGTCCCTGATCTGATAGACTGAAAAACAAAATGTATCGTTGACCAATGAACCCTGCAAATGAGATCAAGGTCAGATAATACCTGCCAGACAGACATGTTCATCTTACAATTATTTCAGTCCTTAAATATAGCTGACCTATTACATCAAGAATTTGAAAAACAGACCAAAACACAAAAACTTAACATTGACCAATTAACCATGAAAATGAGATCAAGGTCAGATAATACATGTAATACTGGCTAGAACTACGTGTATACCTTACAATCGGTGTATACACTAAATATAGTTGACCTATTACTAATAGTACATGAAAAACACAAAAAACTAAAAAAAGACTGCCATGTACCTATTACAGTAATTACATACACCACGTATAGTTATAAATCCTACTGCTTACAGTATTTGAGAAACTGACCCCATCACGTAACTTTAACCTTGTCCACTAATCCATGAAATGAGGTCAAGGTCAGGTGTATGGGCCTGTCTGACGGACACGTAGTCGTTGCAGCAAACCCATACACATGTATTAAATATAGTTATCCTATTACTCATAATAAGTAAGAAATTCACATTAAAAAATTTTTTTTACAAGCAGTCACTGAACAATGAAAATGAGGTCAATGACATTGAACATATGACAGACGGAAACTTCGAAACATAAGGTCTCTATTTACAAGATATGAACCATCCAGGTCTTCTACCATCTGAAATATAAAGCTTTATTCAAATAGTTTACGCTGCCGCTGGATAGTAATACCTATGTCCGGCATACTGTGACTTTCGTCGCAGGCGAGACAAAAACAGACTTTGTAATGATGAACATGATGAAAGTGACGAAAAATACTTAAAATCCATCAATCAATTAATGCTATAACATAGTAAAATACCCGGACGAACTCTCATACAATAATAATAATTATAAAAATTATAATAATAATAGTATAAATTCTTTATTTAAAGAGGGTAAACAATTATAGTTGGTTACATAAAATTTATCTTCCCTGAGACCACACAAACATCACAATACAAGTCAAAAACAGATATTTACACATACATGTAGTTAATTTACAGTCAAGTATTCTAGATGAATGACATTTATCAATTACTTACTAATCATGCTAATATGTGTTCTCATGTGTCTATGTAAATTATCACTAGTATGTGTTCTCGTATGTCTATGTAAGATATCACTAGTATGATTTCTCATGTGTCTACGTAAATTATCACTTATTTTCTAGTATGTGTTCTCATGTTTCTATGTAAATTATCATTATCACTTATCACTAGTAAGGGTTCTCATGTGTGTGTTTATGTAAATTATCACTAGTATGTGTTCTCGTATGATTATGTAAATTATCACTATTATGAGTTCTCATAACATGATGTGTCTGTAAATCATCATTAGTATGTATTCTCATATGTCTATGTAAATTATCACTAGTATGAGTTCTCATGTGTCTGTAAATTATCATTAGTATGTGTTCTCATTTGTCTTTGTAAATTATCCATATCACTTATGTATGTGTTCTCGTGTTTTAGTATGTACAGTGGAGATCACTTCTAACCTCTCATTAAATCTGTCAGAATCTGTCAGGAGAACTGTTCTAGGACAGTACGTAGAACTGTCAGCCTGACACCTTTAGTCAGTTCTAGCTAGAACAGTTCTAACCTAGAACTGATTTGGTCAGTTCTACCTAGAACTGATTTGGACAGTTCTACCTAGAACTGATCCTGACAGTTCTACCCTAGAACAGTTTTAGACAGTTCTACCTAGAACTGACCAAATTTTTGGTCAGTTCTACTTCTAGAACAGTTCTACGGTTAGAATTGATTACAAATTTAAATTCTACGGCTAGAATTGATTTATAAATTCTACGGCTAGAATTGATTTATAAGTTTTAAGAACTCTTTGTCTAAATATAAAGGCTTCGCAAAATAGCGATTAATATTATATAGAGTTTTGCTATTTTGACGGTTTTATTTCAGATTTTTAATCAAGAGAACATGTTTAACCCGCCATATTCTGCATGTATGTGCCTGTTCCAAGTCAGGAGACTGTAATTCAGTGATTTTCTTTTGTTTATGTGTTACATAAATTATTTGTTTTCGTTCATTTTTGTACATAAATAAGGCCGTTAGTATTGGGGCGGGGCATTATTATTTGAATTGTTTTACATTTGTCATTCCGAGTCAGGATGGCTCGTTTCACATAACAAAATTATCTGACCTCATTAATCAAATGTAATAACTTGTTTCCCAATCCACTATTACATGTATTATAAATAAATCTGTTTTAAATTAAACTTAAACTGACCATATTTGCTCTTCATCATGTAAATCTATATACATTTAGCGCACACTGCAGTAATCCAGTTATATTTTTAGGCAAGGATGTATTGTACAAATGACAGCAATTATATTGGAAAACAATGACTTCAAAATTTTGTTTGCACTCAATTTATAGTACTAGCATGTCCTCTTTTATTCAAAATATTGAGTTGTAAACAAATGCGATATCTGTTTACGAGTAGTTTTCATACCCGGACGGACCTGTTTAACACAAATCTTTTGACCGCATCAATCTAAACTGACATTATTTGCTCTTTTTTCTGCAAACCTATATAGCTGCACAGTAATTCAGTTATAATTTTAGGTCAAGAGGGACTGTAATATACTACAAGTTACAGCAATATTGGAAAACAATGACCACAAAATTTTGTTTGCATCAATTTATAGTGCCAGCATGTCCTCTTTTATTCAAAATATTGAATCGTAAACAAATATCAGTAGTTTTCATTCTTCAGACTAAGTCGTAATAAAATCTTTGACCGCATCAACCAAAACTGACCACATTTGCTTTTTTATTTAAATCTATATAGCTGCACAGTAATTCAGTTATAATTTTAGGTCAAGAGGGACTGTAGCATACAAATAACTGCAATATTGGAAATCAATGACCACACATTTTTTCGCATCAATTGAGAGTGCCAGCATTACCTATTTTTATTCAAAATATCGCATCAGAAACAAATATCAGTAGTTTTCATATCTCAGACTGACTCATGTAACAAAATTATTTGTCTGCATCAATCAAAACTGACCATATTTGACAGCATCAACCAAAACTGACCATATTTGACCGCATCAACCAAAACTGACCATATTTGCTCTTTTATGTAACTCTTATAGTCATAATAAATCTGTAATATTTTATGCAAGGATGGAATACAAAAAAATACAAATGATAGAAATATTGGAACACAATGCTATCTATTTTCGTTTGCATCAATTTAGAGTGCCAGCATGTCCTCTTTTATTCAAAATATTGCATCATAAACAAATATCAGTAGTTTTCATACCACAGACTGACTGGTAAAACAAAATTATTTGTCCGCATCAACCAAAACTGACCATATTTGCACTTTATTATGTACATGATGTAAATCTTAATAGCCGCAAAGTAAATCACTTATATTTTTATATCAGGATGGATTGTTTAATATAAATGAAAGCAATATTGGAAAACAATGACTACAAAATTATGCTCGCATCAGTTTATCATGTTTATAGTGCCAGCATGTCCTCTTTTTATTCAAAATTTTGAATCGTAAACTAATTTCAGTAGTTTTGATATCTCAGACTGACTCATATAACAAAATTATTTGTCCGCATCAACCAAAACTGGCCATATTCATGATATTTGACAGCATCAACCAAAACTGACCATATGTGACAGCATCAACCAAAACTGACCATATTTAACTGATTTTTATAGTTCGTTCTTATGTTGTACTGTTATATCACTGTCCCACGTTAGGGGAGGGTTGGGATCCTGCTAACATGTTTAACCCCGCCACATTATGTATGTATGTGCGTGTCCCAAGTCAGGAGCCTGTAATTCAGTGGTTGTCGTTTGTTTATGTGTTACATATTTGTTTTTCGCTCATTTTTGTACATAAATAAGGCCGTTAGTTTTCGTTTGAATTGTTTTACATTGTCATTTCGGGCCTTTTATAGCTGACTATGTGGTATGGGCTTTGCTCATTGTTGAAGGCCGTACAGTGACCTATAGTTGTTAATTCCTGTGTCATTTTGGTCTCTTGTGGACAGTTGTCTCATTGGCAATCATACCACATCTTCTTTTTATAGTTACACTTTATTATGTAAATCTTAATATATATATATAAGCCGCATAGTAAATCACTTATAGTTACATA
>JAASAO010003529.1:0-10366 GCA_017311375.1 Mytilus coruscus
ACAAAAGGATACCAGAATGTGCAAAGTAACAATATTGACGGTACCAATTACAATGCAACAGATGCGCGTTACGACAATTAATCCATCTCGAGACCAAGATATTTTATAAAGGTCAAAACCTGATACACACGTTGGAAGAGCTGATAAAACCAACAAGTATCAAATGTAATGCCAAATCATAGTAAACGGTGAAATATCATTAAAAGTACACCGTCATACCATAGTTTAATCAAAATTATTGTTAAGCAAGTTAATTTGATGATGCAGATGTAATGCACCTTTGTCAAAAACACAATTTGGAACGATAGTATCTATTCACATATACATTAGAATTATAAGAAGACACTGCTTTCATTAGAGTGCATGTATTCACGATAAAGAAATTAAATTCCGGAAAGCATAACATTTGTAGTCCGATTTATTTTCATAAAGTATTCACGACTCGAAATAGAGTGCTATTTAATTGTTATCATTTTTTATTTTTACAAACAAGATAAACGCTCATAAAACTGATCACTATGTCACATTCATATATAATTTGTTTACAGCAGTAAATTAAAGTAATATATAATTTTATACACATACTGAATACCACGTTTCGAATACTAACTATACCAAGTTGATTATAAAATAGTAAATTTTCTAAATTATTTTTCATTTGTGAAGCCATTGCATAAATATATCAAGCTCCTTGAGTAAAACTTGAAAATACCTATAGAATGTTTTATTTAAAAAAATGTTCACTTAGTGATTGCGTAATTTTCAGATACGATTCATTGTACCATTGAACAATAGTTTGGATTTTACAAAATGCCGTAAGATATTCATCAGGGGTTACAATAAGGCTGGCATTTGGTCTACAATTTCCACGGAGATTAAAACATGCAAAGTCGATGAGGGTGATTCTCTCATTGTATCAAATATTGTAATTGATGCTATTGGAATACAAGAGACTGCAATGGGTATGTTATGTTATCTTTAAACTTACAATTGTTATTTGTTGAAATAAGTCCTTTGAAGTAGACAACAATCCAGTAATAAAATAAAGATTCATTACAAAACACTGGTTAAAGGAAGTCATGCATGAAATGTACCTTTTAAAATGATACATATACATGTAATAATCTATTTGCTCGTATGTTTCATGTATTAATTATATACTAGAACACACCCGTGACATCGCGGGTCCGTGACTGAATTAAAGTATCTACGCCTTTTTTTCAGTTCAACTGAGTTCGACTTAAAAGTTTTCCAGAACGTTCAACTTACATGTTATTTTGTGATGCGACCGGAAGCTATATGTTGCATATACTATTGGTATCGGTGTCGGACTCGACCCGGAACTTTAATTATTGGCAATATTAATTACGTGGAAAACAAATGGAACTGGAGTGGTGTAATTTTTAATCAACACCATTGTACTATATTAGTTATATATAAAGTTGAATTCTTTGATTCATCGTTTTACGTCATGACGGCTGACAAATTGGACCTCGTTATTTTAGTATTATAGATAAGAAGATGTGGTATGAGTGATAATGAGACAACTCTCCATCCAAGTCAAAATTTATAAAGTAAACCATTATAGGTCAAAGTACGGTCTTCAACACGGAGCCTTGGCTCACACCGAACAGCAAGCTATAAAGGGCCCCAAAATTACTAGTGTAAAACTATTCAAACGGGAAAACCAACGGTCTAATCTATATAAAAACGAGAAACGAGAAACACTTATGAACCACATCAACAAACGACTACTACTGAACATCAGATTCCTGACTCAGGACAGGTGCAAACAATTGCAGCGGGTTTAAACGTATTAGTGATACCAAACCTTCACCCTTATCTGAAACAATAGTGTAACATCACAACATAGAAAGACACACTATAAAATATCAATTGAAATGGCTTAACTCAATCAAAAGACATATTAACACCTGTTAACATACACTGAACAAATAAATTTGATCTATGATACAATGTAAATACAAAATAAATAAACTTAGGGAAGAATAATAAAAGTAACATGTTATACCGCTGTGAAATGTTAAACAATTTAAGAAAATCATAATGCTTGAACAAAATATCAGCCATTTGTAATTACTTTAAACACAGGTAAATGAAAATAATTTTGTTGTTAGGTATACGTGTACAGTTCAAATAGAGAAAGGAAATATTTTAACAAAATAAATAATTTTGATGTTCATAGTACGAAGAAGTGAAAATTTATAGTAATACCAAACACTTATCAAAGCTGGTATATAGACCAGATATAACCCTGAATAACATTAAATAATAAAAAGCATTACAATAAGTATCAACAGGTCAAATAAACAAGAAAGTACGATTTGAGAGTACTGCAGTTACTGACAGCTAGTTAAAAGCCAAAAACAATTAATAATAAAAATCATGCATCAGAGACTAAAATCAACTAAAACACATCCAAGGGATTTAGTATTTTAACGTCATGGACAGTCAAAGAAGACATGACTTGTGCAATGCCAAAATAAATGTATCGACAGGCAGTAGGATAGTTAGAGTTAACCTCTTTATTGATCAAAATGAACGTGGGTGTGTCTTTATACATCCCGTTTGAATAGAATACAAATTTAGTTATATTTTAATTTGCTGATGACAAAATCGATATTAGTGCCAATGTAAACTATATTCAAAGATCTAATTACAACATTGGTAAGATAACCTTTACTAATAAGTTTGTTTAAAGGTTCGATGAATTTACACGGATCACATAGTGATTTCCGCGCTTTAAGTACAATATTACCGTAAAATTTAGGATGTGAAATACCGTTTTAATCAGTTTTCTACAGGTACAGCCAAATTTACTAATCAAATCTTTGTATCTATGAAAGAATTTAGTAAAAGTTTTACGTAATTTATGGTAACGAAATCCCTGACTTAATAATTTACCAGTGATGCATTGATTACGTTCGCTAAAATCTATGACATCACTACACACACGGGCATAACGAACGAGTTGGGATATATAAACACCAAATTTGCATTTTGATAAATAATGTTAATCCGATGTGCATACGCTCACTATGATATAACTTTGATTTAATAGATGGAACAAAACGTGATGGATACGGACATGACATTTATCTAGAAGTGAATGGCAGATGGGACGAGTCTGATGTTGATTATACACCGTATAAAAATATTATATCAGGAACGTGGCCATTATTACGTCACAAGAACTACACATGGGCTGTCATCGACTCTGAAAATTTAGATATTACTAGTTACTATAAAGATGATGCCAAGCTACAATTGAAGGATCCCTGTTCACATCCTGATTCTATTAAATGCGGATTTACAGGTGAACTTCTACATTCATTTTGTGTCTGGTAGAAAGATGTCTCAATGTCCATCAAACCACATATACTTCTTTTTATATATAATACAAGATTTATATAGTTATTGTGTATGTTGCTATTGTCATAAAGTAAAATATAAGAGGTTTATACGGAAACAATTTAATGGTTATTCACTTGAGTTTTATTTAAAACTTATCTGGAAATGAAAAGAATGTTTAAAAAATATACCCTCTCTAGCTGTTGAAAACAAGTTTTGAGTCAGAATATTGTCAACATTATTGACATAATGATTTCTTTATTTATAATAGACAAAGAATACGTTAACGTTATATTCGATATAAATGAAGAATTAGAACATGGAAAACGATACATAGTTTGTATTCATGCACCAAAGAAAGAGATACAATATGAGAAGTGGACAGAGGTTTTAGAAGAAACGAATACTTGCAGTGATGGAGTCACGGTCGATTTAACACCACCTACACCTGGTCAAGTGTGGATTGGTATTGATCCCGATAAGAAATATCAAGTAAGAATTTATTGACATCGTAGCATTGCATTATAATTGAAAAAAGTAAAATAACAAAAATACAGAACTCCAACGAAAATTCAAATTGGAAAGTCCCTTATCAAATGGCAAAATTAAAAGCTCAAACACATCAAAGTTGAAACGTATGGAAAACAACTGTCATATTCCTGACTTGGTACAGGCATTTCCTTATGTAGAAAATGGTAGATTTAAACTGGTTTTATAGCTAGCTAAACCTCTCAATTGAGTTATTTTGGAACAAAAGAAAAAATAAAGAGGTAGACGAATGACAGACATATACTACGACCCAAGAGAAAGACAACCAAAACTAAACAAATCATTAGAGAGAAAACTTAAAATTGAGTAGCACTATGACAGTAAATGGGTTGAGATTGATTAAGGTGAAGCAGAAGGGTAAGTGCTTTATAGTCAACTTATTATGACAGCTATAGCGTTAATCAGCGGAATTAGTATAATTGATAAAGAACAGACAATTCATATACTGCAGTTTTTTGTAGGGTTTGTGTTTCTAAGTTTGTGTTTTGTATACTGTTGTTTGTGTTTTTGTCGTTTTTCGTTTTTAGACATGGCATTATCAGTTTGTTCGACTTATGCGTTTAATTATCCCTTTGGTATTTTTCGCTTCTCTTTGAGCATTCATAGAGAGTGAACTGATTGTATGGTAGTTTTAAATCAAATATTTGTGTATACAATTTACAATGTATATCCTGGTTATCAATGTGTTTTTATGTCAAGTCATTATTTGGATGTTTTCAAAGTACCCATGGATCGTTCATTACAGTATAGCTGATAACACGTAAATATATCTGTGTACTAGTAAATAATTTTGTTTTCAATTAAAAGTCATCATCGTCAGATATTTTCGTCAGCTGGGATACCTTTACCGATGTGGAAGAATACAAGAAAACTGTGCATAGTTCGGGAATTAAAGAGTACCAAGTTGGAATTGGTAAGAATACAAAAATTCATGAAATTCACAAATCATGTTCGTTATTGAAGAGTATTGACTTAGCTCTATAGATTAAACGAAAGACAATTGGAAGTAAAAGCAGATACATTTTCCCCTGATTTCAAAAATTAAATTATTTTCTCTTTCATATAAGGTAGCTGGGGTGTCAAAATGTTCGACGATAGATTTTTCTTAAACTTTTGGAAAATACTTCTGGGTCATTTTTTTTTTAATTCCAATAAAAAAACTAGGGGTAACTTTGCTTTTTCGTTGAAATATCGAGTTCAACGAAATCACGGTTATTTTATGTTGGTTATATAGGGGAAAATTGATTTTTCCTTATTGATGAAATATTGAACGATAGAATTGGCTAAAATTGAATGAGAGAATTGCTTTTCATAGAAATAAGGGATCACAGACCTTATTTTCTTAAATAAAAAACAACAAAAAAACGGATTAGGGTTAGTCCTATCAAATTCAGTAAAATTATCTGAAAATTTTAAATACACTTTACGACACTTAATTTTTGATAGTTAAATCTTTAAATTTTAATTTTTAGATATTTTTGAGGTATATTGAATGGTACAAGATAAACTATTTTTAAAACAAAAAAGTATTTTTGCAACACGCACAGAAAGGATGCTCAGAAAAAGACATCCGATCGATCTTTATGCATAAGCTGTAGTTATAATTTGGTTTCCTTTAACCTATGATAGTTATTGTATAATAATAATTCCAGGATCAACGAAAGGAGGAACAGATGTATTTCCATATACAACTGTCGGTCTTGTAAACCATTACACAATACATGATGTACGGCTACAGAATGGACATGAGTATTATGCCACAGTTAAAGGTATCAATGACTTCTAAGCTGTATTTAACAGAAGATCAGATTATGATTGAATTATTCAACCGCAAATGTAATTACAGTGGCCGCCCTTTTGGTAACCTGTATATTTCAATCTGTCCCATTTTATTCTGTTTTTTTTAGAAATAAAGAAATAGTAATTGGCAGTACGTTTAAAAAAAAACTTCTATTTGCAAGTATTGCGATACATAGATATAAGAAGATGTGGTATGAGTGCCAATGAGACAACTCTCCATCCAAGTCAAAATTTATAAATGTAAACCATTATAGGTCAAAGTACGGTCTTCAACACGGAGCCTAAGCTCACCGAACAGTAAGTTATAAAGGGCCCCAAAATTACTAGTGTAAAACCATTCAAACAGGAAAACCAACGGTCTAATCTATATAAAACGAGAAACGAGAAACACTTATGAACCACATCAACAAACGACAACTACTGAACATCAGATTCCTGACCTAGGACAGGTGCAAACAAATGCAGCGGGTTTAAACGTTTTAATGGTACCAAACCTTCACCCTTTTTCTGAAACAATAGTGTAACATCACAACATAGAAAGACACACTATAAAATATCAACTGAAATAGCTTAACTCAATCAAAGGACATAGTAACACCATTGAACATACACTGAACAAATAAATTTGACCTATGATACAATGTAAATTCAAAATAAATAAACTAAGGGAAGAATAATAAAAGTAACATGTTATATCGGTATGAAATGTTAAACAATTTAAGAAAAACAATATGCTCGAACAAAAATATCAGCCATTTGCAATAACTTTAAACACAGGTAAATAAAATAATTTTGTTGTTAGGTATACGTATACAGTTACAATAGAGAAAGGAAATATTTTAACAAAATAAATAATTTTGATGTTCATAGTACGAAGTGGAAATTTATATTAGTACCAAACACTTATCAAAGCTGGTATATAGACCAGATATAACCCTGAATAACATTAAATAACAAAAAAAACATTACAATTAGTATCAACAGGTCAAATAAACATGACTATTATAAATACTCTTTTTTCATCAACACATTTGGTAAATGTGTCACCAACATGCTCAAAAGAAATCTTGAGGTTAATACGTGGTATCAAAAATAATCAATAAACAAGCGTCTATACAACATGTTCAGTTTTAATTTGCCCAAAGTGTTAAAAAGATGTTAAAAGATCTATCATAGAATACAACAGATATGCAATTAACACTAAATTATCCAACCCCCTCAACCCTATAGAATATAGATAAAACAGACAACAACTATGACATTAATAAAGAAACCACCTGACATGAAACGGGCATATTCAGATATGGCGAGGTTGAGAAGTTTGTTTTCGCCATCGAACGGTCATCAGGAGATGATTTATCCTTTTTATTTTTATTTTAATTGCCACTTGGGGACACATAAATGATCTTTAAATACAATTACAGGATTATAATATACATATTGTTTCCTTTGTGTTTCAGCACTAGACTTTGCAACTCGAAGTGCAATAGCAGATTCACATCCAGTGAAAGTTGACGCCACACCGCCAGAAAAGTCTGACCAACCAATAACTATTGAAGGGCGCCATTTGTCTGATATGAGTGAAATCAATGCTTGGTATGTAAATTTCTACAACTCATATCACGGTGTGAGTAACTTTCCAATCGTACATGCAGTAACCTTGGAAAATTGTGAATATCTACACAAAAGACTACAAAGCACAATATTTGATCAATATCTATAAAGTTATGACTTCAATCAAAGTCAATAACAAAAATGATTTTTGGAGCAATACCAAAACGATTCAGCCTTATAAATGTTATTGTCGTAACAGAAGGAGAGTGAAATATCCTTTTCAAAAATTCTTGCAGATGAAATCATACTTCCGAATTAGTGATTAACATTAGCGAAATTGTGATCAATGCACTCTTATATTTTTGGTCAGAAAATGTCTATGTCCATTGACATCCAAGACATCACTGCACAAACTACTAATCAAACATTCACTTTTAATGCATTAATTTTTTTATTAGAAGAGGGATGGATATAGACAGTTTTTTTCTAAATAAAAGTGAAGGTGTGTGATTCATAGCCATTTATTCTATATCTTCTGCTATTCATTTCATTCTCAAACTATTGTAATCATTTAATCTCGAATAATTTTTACGTTGCAGTTGGAGAGATGTATTTTTAGATAAAGATAGTGGAATTGATCATTACCTATGGTCAGTAGGGTCTCATCCTGGACACGACGATATTATCCCATTTACAAAGACTACATTAGATTGTGGAGTATCAGCTGAAGATACAAAAATTGATATTCACGAAGGCCATGCCTACTTCATCACCGTTAAGGTAAATTGTATTATAATTCCATTGTACAATAAAGGAATATTTTATTATGCTTATCGTTCACCTTGCTATATGATTACGATCTTTTACGTCCTTAAACATTACAAACCACAGGTTCAAACTATCTTAGTAACCGCCAATGAGGTTAATTCAACAAATTATAATTCAAACATGCTGACGAAAATTCAATCACTCTCAGTTTCTGGTGAGGTTCGTGTTGCTCAGTCTTTAGTTTTCTATGTTGTGTTTTATGTACTGTTGTTTGTCTGTTTGTCTGTTTGTCCGTTTTTTTTTTTTTTTTGCCAGTTTATTTTCGACTTATGAGTTTGAATGTCCCTTTGGTATCTTTCACGTAAAGAGTAAAGAGTAAATAGCAAATTATGATTTATGACACATGTTGCTTTAAAACGAAAGATTCAACTGTACCTAATATAGAAGACTAATATAAAAAAAATCATGCGAAAAATAAAGTTGTAATGTGTACTAAATTTTATAAAAACAAAATTGAAAACAACTCTTTATGAATTTAATGCGCCCGAAGCGCTTTTCTCGATTTACCTTCATCAGGAACGCTCAAAGCTGAATATTTGAAAACCATGGATGTACAAGAGCCATAGCAGTCGAAGAGCTATATAACCAAAAAACGTTGAAATTAATTTCCGATCTAGAATAGTGATTATAACAACCATCCAACATTGACACAGGTAAAATCATAAATAAAAGAAATGATGAATTCGCCAATAAAAATGTCTATATCTTATATATAAAAAAGAAGATGTGATATAAGAGCCAATGAGAAAACTCTCCATCCACTTCACTATGTATAAAAAATAAACAATTATAGGTCAAAGTACGGCCTTCAACGCGGAGCCTTGGCTCACACAGAACAGCAAGCTATAAAGGGCCCCAAAATGACTAGTGTTGTTTACTAAAATATAGGATGCGTTTATCTGTTTTAATCTCACCACGGAAAACAAAGAGTCAATAACTCACAGTAAAAGGATTCTTTAAAATGTTAACCTAATATAGTATTATGAACCCTTGTCAGACTTATGTTTGATGACACACACTTCTAACACGTGATTAAAATATAACTATATCGGACCACACATTAATATTAGAAGTTCCGAGTAAACATACGACAATTCAAATCACCGCAAAAAAACCACAAAAACACGATAAAGATAACGTAATCGCCGTTGCCGTTGCTTAAATATATTTTATAATGCCTTAACCAATGAAATACTGAACTTAACACACGTTTTCAAACTGGCTCGGTATGTTAGTGTTTATGAATAATTTTTATAATTAATATTGTAGAAGCTCAGAACTTTGTGTTTTAAATCCTTGTTTAATAAACATTTATTTATTAAACAGGTCTCGAAAATAGTTTGACTTTTTTGTAATTTGGGTACTAGTATACCAACATATATTGAAGCGACCTTATAATAGATGATCTAAACATTGTCAAAGAGTTTCTGGAAGAAACACTTGAAATTGAGATTTTGATTATATATGGAATCAGTCAGTTAAGCATGATATTCATTAAAAGATTTAGAGGTCTTTTGTTGTGACCAAAGCCCATAGGAAACTTTCTCTTAGAAATCATTTTTACGTGATACTGACTTTATAATTTGTGTTAATGCTAGGCTATAAATAGAGCAAACCTTATCAGCACAGCGTCGTCCTGGGCTTACATATACGATATGTCACCACCAGTTGCTGGTCATGTCTACGATGGTAATCTTGAAACAGCTCTGTCATATATGAAAGACAGAGATTACCAAACAGATGTGAAGACACTGTCTGCCTACTGGGAAGGTTTTCACGATCCACATTCTACCATTAAAGCATATTATGTCAGCATAGGGACCTGTCCAGAATGTGAAGACTTATTAGTCAACCAGGATATTGGAATAACTTATAGTAAGTTTATATTTTTTACAACAAACATTATTTAAGTAGATCTTTATCAATGTATCCTACAAATGATATTATAAAACGGATGTTTCATTATAGTTACAAAGTTCATTGAACGGCAGCAGATGTATTTTTATCAGTGTAAGTAAATATAAAACTATAACATGAACTTGAATAAAATACATTTGTATAGCTGACATGCTTAAATGGATTTTACAAAATGAAACCAATTTAGTTTTTACTCATATGAGTGATCAATATACTTGAAAACTTCATACGTAGTATGAATGTAGGGTTTTCGCATGTTTAGCAGGATAGAGTCAATATGAACCGTTAACTTTAATGGAGATCAAATGAAATTTATGCAGTTTAAAGTATAAGAATGTTATAAAGG
>JAASAO010002984.1:0-10135 GCA_017311375.1 Mytilus coruscus
ATAAATTACTCTGGCGTGCGTCAATGTCATACTTTGGACTGAAATTGGTTTGTTACCAATATCATGCCATTGGTGTCCATATGTCCGTTTCAACTTACAAAAAAACCAAGTAATTCGCATCTACGATGCTAACAATTTTAAAATTCTTAGATATAGGTACTATATCAAATCCTATATAATTGATAGGCTTATTTCTTGTTCATTTTGGTTTTGCATATGTTTGCTTTGGATAAGTCTTACATTATAAGTTTTGTGGAACATGAATAGTATTGCCATTGCTACGAAAATGTTATATCAGGTAGCAAATTAAGACAATACAACAAACGTTTTAGAACACTTCTGAAACGGTATTTTCCACTTAAATATATGAATCAATTCAATTTCATACAGCTTTATTGTATATTTCATATGCTCCTATAAACCAATGTTAATGGGTCTTGATTTTCGAAATTTCATGTCTTGTAAAACTTTTTATTTTTGTTCGGCGGCAGACAAATGGTCTTTATAAACTAAGATGAACATAAACAGTCTACAGTATTTATAATGTCTTTGTGCAATCATTGTACACTTACTCCTTTAATCACGTATTAACGATTACTGGAAGAGTTATTGGTGGGTGTTTTGTTCTTATCTTAGCTGTCAGTGTGTGTTTTAAGTTTTTAATAGGTGGAGAAAAAATCATTATTATAACAAACATGACAAAAGAAAAAAAAAGGGAACATGTTTTTATCTAAAGAAAATGTGAAAAACTTGCATGACGTAAATTCAAAGACAAACATGTTACAAATGAATAGAATGTAACACCTGGAACTTATTGGGAATATCACTTTATGGAGGAATATTGTACTATAACAAATATATATTAAAACATATCATACCAGCAGCTACTTCTTCCTGTCGTAGAATCTACAATTGAAAAAATTTGAGTTGTCTTTACTGTGGATTTGTACTAAATAAAGTAAACAATTTAACCTCATTTTATCCTCGATTTCTGATGGGTTCGTAAGTTTTTTCATGAAGATTTTTGTTATTGTTGTTTGTCCTTTCATCGTTTTCTTCTTGGCTATGATGTTGGCAATTTTTTTCACTTAAGATTGTATATTTTCCTTAATATTTAACACCAACAAGATTATGTTAACAAAAATTTAAAAAAAGCCGTCCTTGCATGTTACTGATTGCATCTAGAAACTGTTTTTCTGGTTTGTATATTTTTTTTTACATAAAATGTCAAATAATTGTTAAAGTCACAAAATTATGTAGTTGATGCATATACGGTTACATCGATTTTATAACAAATTTAACCAATTTTCTAGATTAAAGACAAAGTTAACGTTAGATGGGTTTGGTTATTAATTTTAGGTCTTTTTCTGTCATACAGCTCTCCACGTGATTCGGAATTTATTCATCCTTGGTTTTCAAACGTCTGGCTTTCAGCTCTCTTGAGCGTTCTTGATGAAGGTTATTAAGAAAACAGCTTGGCAGGAATACCAGTAACAAAGTGTTATTTTCTATAAATAAGATGTGATAACAAAGAATGATCAATAGTATTAGCATTACACAAATCTCTTCCTTTTCGACTTTTAAAATGAAATGTATTTCCTAATGCAATCGGAATTAAAAAGGGCATACGGTACAGTTTTGATTCAACGGTGATTTTTTTTAACGTAAATTTGCATACAAGCTTTTTTTACCTTGTCAATTCAAATATGTAACAAAAGATACACCTTCATGTGCTACTTTTGAAGATAAATGGGATCGACATTTTAAACATTTACTAACAATTTCAGTTTCTTGATCATTTCTATCATTTGGACAGAAATACCTAACTTTTTTTTTATTTCAAAAACTAAACACAAGCGGTATTTTGTTAAAAAAACCGTTTGGAATATCTTCTTAAAATAAACATGCTCTAAAAATGGGTAACATTTCGTGATTTAGAAGAAAAAAAACGGCATTTTTGTTGTGATTTTTCATAAAAATTGGACCAAAAAATCTTCTCATATAAAAAAAAAAAAAAAAAAAAAAAAAAAAACAAAAAAAACAAAAGTAAATTTAAAACAGAGTGGCCAATGTACTCGTTATTAAGCTAATGATTAAAATCAGTCAAATAAAATCTTTTCCTTATATGTCACAGTTTAACGTTGCAACAAATAATATTGTACGCGTTAGCAACGTAATTACCTCCCCTGAATTTGTATCATATGCCCTTAAAGATTTATTTACAATTTCAACTAATTACCTGACACATTGTATGCCTGTTGATTTTAGCAGTCTCCATTGCCTTGATGAAATCTTTACAAGATTTGTTCTTTTCTCTGCATATACGAAGGCTGTAAAATTTATTCATAGGAATAGAATCAGAACCAATGGCATCAAGTTTAGTATTTGAGACTCCTAGGTGGAATGCCATTTTACGTACTTCATCCTTGGTCAAGCTGTTGCAAATACGAAGCAACTGTGCGTCGTTGAGTAGCATCGATAGAACGGCATCTAGTATACCTGTATTAGTTATTTACATTATCAAAAAAGTTCATAATGGTGTAATAGGGCTAAATATGTATAGGAGCCTAACTATTGACATGATTTATAAATGTTGTTACGCCAGACGAAAGGCACAGTGTGACATTTGAATAAAATCAGTTGAAAGGTGAAATCAAAAATGAAATTGCAGAGCTTATATTTTTTGTCAACCTTAGACTCATAAAACCCGTAATATCATACAAGACCCATAATTGGATATTGTATATTGATCCTGTGCTATTTTGTAATACCGTGAAAGTACTTTTATTCTTGGGTATCAATTGTTCGTGGTTTGTGCAAAAGTTACATGTTCGTGGGTTCTAAAATTCGTGAATTTGAGTTTGTTGAAAGAAAAACAATTGAGTGAAGATATTGAAGCCATCTGAAACGAATACTCGTGAAAATAATCCTATATTGTGTTTTATTGGACACACCAAAATAAGGTGTTAATATTCCCTAACTTGTTCGTCTTTCATTACTGACAACATTCATCAAACTTTAAATAACATAATTGCTTTCTGAAATAGGCTGATTCATCTATGCGTGCAGAATTTTCTCGATTGAAGGAAATTGCAAAGTAACCATTTTAATTGTTGCACACGTGTAATCAGAAGTGATGACCCTGATTAATCCGAGATCGAGTGATCAACAGATAAACGATCACCAAAGGTGTTAATTGGGCCATAAAGATGTCATTTAAAGAAAACGGTTACAAAAAAAAAAAAAAAATACTAAGAAATTTACTTTGAATTGTAGAATAAATTGATATGTGAAATAAAAAAAGCAAGCCCAATATGAAATTATTTTTTTTCGTATGAGAATTATTATGAGATAGAATTAGTACTTCATCATCGCAGATAATCACCGGATCTGACTGTTATCGATCAAAACTAATTTTACATGAGAATTAAAAGGTTACAAATTGTACAGTTGAGGTTTTTTAAAGATGAAATGGGTAAAATCCTGTCTGAAGTTGGAGTATATCCTACTTGAGCGTGAAGTTGTATATATAGTTTATAGTGCATTTGCTGATATCCGATGTATTCTCTAGATCATATGCCCGTATCCATGTAGCCAAACCTACGGTAATGGGTATCTTTCCATTTTGATTTGGACAACAGTGCTTATATTTCATTGTACACTTAAATTCGTGGATAAAGCCATCCACAAAGACCCCGGGTATTGATATCGCACAAATAAAAGTACTTTTATAATAAACGAATTGAAAATATGATTTTATTTTTTTTTTGCCAAATCAAATATAAGCTTATGGACAAAACTCCTATGAATTACATCTGTGTCATCACCAAACAACTATCACAATAGTAGTCTCGTGGTAGCAGACTTGCCTTGGTATGAGAGATTGAATTTCGATCCCCTGCCTGATGAAACCAAAGACTTTATAATTATTAGTTGTAGCGTTTCCTCTAACCGCATCTTTTTTAATCGGACTGGTCAGCTTGAGGTTGGTCAACATAATTCGCAGGAAGTGAATGTACAGTCTTCGTGTTGTTGCTGACCTTGTTAGCAAGTTAAAAGTCCTGTTAAGCTAATCGGTTTAGATCAAAACAGGAGTGAAATTCAAATCACAATTACATTTTATCATTCTGAAAAGCATTTGATAATTGCATCTTGACACTTAACATCCTTTCATTTTAATCATCGTCATCAGTACAATGTATCATCATCAGTAAAATAGTAAAAAAAATGTTGTTGCTATTTAAAAACTGAATGTACAGATGTAGATGTAAGAACATAGTTCCCACATTATATAGTGGGATAGAATATTTGAAATATTGGAAAATATAGAAAAATACTTTGTATCTTTCTTAACCTCTGCACAATAACTAGATCAAAAATGTTTGAATCAGCATTTGATTAACTGAATATATTGTAAGATATCTTATTCTACCGTTATGACTTGATCAATCTTACAAGTGTTACTTAATTTTCCTAATTTGTGTCTGTTACTAAAGTATGTAATTTCACTTGTTTCATCATGAAAAATACAAAAATACAAAACTACAAAAAACAAAATACAAAAACAAAAGAGAGACTCTTTGTCAAATTCGATATTGACTTAAATTGGGCTTACCTTGACAGGAATCTGTACACTTTAAGATAGTCTAAAAGATCAAAACAATACACGTATGTTAAAAAATGCAAATTGCAAAAAAAAAAAAAACAAACAAAAAAAACATAATATTACTATGTTCTCTATTGTCATGTGATTTTCTTTATCGTGTATATCCTGAGCTGAAACCAATAAAATAACAACGAAATGTATAACTGTTTTGTCATGTGTTTTATGTCGTCGAACAATTATATGAAAATCACTACACTGGTTTGGGGGAGCAACAGTACTTCATCGTAATTGTGTTCAAATCTATTAAATCCGGCAGAACATACAAATCGAAGATATTAACAAAGCCTAAAAATCAAATGCAATTCAAAAAAGAGGACTTGGTGCATGGACAAGATAAGTGTCTCAATATTGCATGCATTACCCATTGTCGGACATTTTCTGCTAAAACATGTAATAAACTCTACAAAAGTCACGCTTGGGTTCGGGAGCGCGCAAACATGTTCGACACCGCCACATCCTGTATGTGCCTGTCCCTAGTCAGGTGTCTGTGTCTGTGTTGTTTTTGTTTATTGTTTTGTACATAAATCACGCTGTTAGTTTTTTCGTTTAAATTGTTTTACATTTGTCATATCAGGGTGTTTGGTTATTGATTTAGCGATATGGGTTTTGCTCCTTGTTGTATGCTGTAAAGTGATTCATAGTTGCTAACCTTCCACGTCATTTGGTCTCCGGAGGAGAGACGTATGCCATAAAGTGATCGATAGTTGCAAACCTTCAACGTCATGTGGTCACTGATGGATAGATGCTACATCTTTTTTTTTATTACATCAACATGATCAATGAAAAAGTCTAGCATTAAACAACTAAGACAAGAACTGAACCATCTGAAAGACATTTGTTCGAAACGAACTTCGTCAGGCTTATTGAAATTCGAATTTAAACACAATGGAAATAAGTATAAGAGTATACAAAAATAAAATTGCTTATTAGTAAAGTTGATATTGATTATACAAGCTTTCATATTAAGGGCTTGCGCTTAAATGCTCTCTTTTTTCATGTTTTATATAAATATTGGGTTTTAAAGGTTTAGTTTGGAAAAATATAGTACATGATGAGCTTATTTAAAAAACATGTGTTGTGCGCTCGGAAATGATTGCCATATGCTTTTATATAAAATGGAAACCCCTTCCCAGATGTGTTTTTGCAAAAATAAGATGTTTTTAATATTTATAAAATACAGAAAAGCGCTTCGGACGCATAACATTAGAAAGAGTTATTTTCATTTTTATAGCACTGGGTCGATACCGCTGCTATAGGACTATCAAACCCCGAAGGTATCATAAGGTCAGTAGTCAGTACTACGGTACTGAGATGATTTATAACAAACCTTTCTTAAACTGACCGTCTATTGATTTGAAAACTATTAAGAAACTAATGTTTCAACTCCCTAAGACATAGTTGATCTTAGACGAATTTGTCTATCATGTTAGGTTCTTTTTTGTCTTATAGCTCTTCATCTGTTTCTGTTCTTGTACATCATTGGCTTTCAAATATTTGTTTTTGAGTGTTTCTGATGAAGGTAAATCCAGAAAATCGCTTCGGTCGCATATGCATGCAATGACAAAGTTTTATTTTTTATAATTCTTTCTACCACAGCAAGCTTTAAACAAATAAAATTATTGTTATGTGTTAGTTTATTAGATCGACTGAATAGCATACTTGAAATGATCGAGATAAAAAACGAGAAGAGGGGTAGAAAAAAAAAACCTTGACGTTTGCCACATTTTCATGTGCCTTTTCCAAATCAGGAACCTCGTCAAGATTTATTTTAATTAGTAGACCAAATATTTATTCACAACTGTAAGAAACTATGGCCAGTGTATAGGGTGACTATTTGTATGGACATACATGTAGGACTTTATTACAGAAGTTGTTTTTCGGTAATATGTAGTTGGGTTATTCATTGACGGGTGACCCACTTCTTCCTTTGTGAATATTTAGCTCGTTTCTTGTTTTCAATGAACTTTTTCAATAATGGGACACACAAGTAGGAATGAGTTCTAAAATCGATAAAAACATTTTACAAGATTACATTCCACTTTTATGAAAGATGTGGTTTGAAATCATGTTTCTGCATGCAATCACTAAACTGTTTTCTGTAAGTTACTCATCAAAACTTACCCTGTCAGTATACCAAATGTCTAGTTCAGATTTGGGTGTAACATATTTATGGTTATCACACACCCAGTTGGTTTCGATACTGTTTACATTCTGCGCATCTAGTAAGCATGTTGGTGACAGACATCCAGATTTCAACTTTACATCAAATGGAACATATCTCTTTGTAAGGTTATCACTTGTGAAGGAAAGAGAGTAAACTTCTGAAATTCTAGCAAGGTTTTGTTCTAAACATTCTCGGACACAGGATGCAAGATCTCTTGTTATCAACTCTTTTCTTTCCTTGTGAACAATGTACACTGCCACACTATTATGTTCAGTCTGCACTACTAAATCATGTTGCCTATCCAGGACGACAGCAACAAATCCAGAGTAGAGCAAATCTACATTTTCATAACTTTTGACATTCCAAATGCTTAGAATGCTTGCTATGAGTCTGCATGGTATTGCATCTGGAACATCTGTAGCGCTGAATTCAAATACAAAGCCGACACATTTGTCAGTAGTTAGATGTTTTTCAACAAAGGTTGACGTATTTTGAGTCGTGATCATACAAGGTACAAGATAACAATCCACATATATCTTCTTTCCACTTTCTCTATCGTAACGTCTCATTTCTGACAGGATATCATAGTGAACCAAAAGCTGCCGGAAATATTCTTCATGTTTCAGAAAGTGGGAGAATTTTTTGGAACTCCAGATATTTGCCAAATCAGATTTGGTAAGTCGTCCTTGACGTAAACTGGCTATAATTGGCACAGATGTTACAATAGACTTCAGGACATCGATTAAACAAGTTGGGTCAATAACTATGTAGTTTCGGATATATGTCATCTTGCCGCAAATATTCTGTACGCCTAGGAATAATCCCAACTCTGTAGTAGAGAGTGGTTTGACACCGATTTGTGTATTCAGTTTTTCGGCATCTTTAAGACTGATTATATTTTTTCCTTCCTCAACTAATGCTGCAAACATCATCTCAAGGATGAGAAACTGTTTTGGCACCCTTTGCCCCCACTGTGGATTTTCAGTTATAGTCTTTGATATGCATGCTCTTAATTCTTCCATCTCAGGGTCGTTTTCATTTAAGGCATTAACAAAGAAAAGTTTTTGTAACATAAGATGGCTCTTAATATTCTCATCAGTAAAACAGGCTGATAAAGTATTTAACAGTTGTGATCGCCTATTTGGTATGTCTTCCTAAAAGTGAAATATGTAAAATATTATATAACATGTTTTTGAAAATAAGATGAAATGGGTTTCCATCAGTGGATAAAAAACGACTTATGTAGATGTGAAAACAAAGTGTTCGAGTAGGATTCAATACATGTTGCATCCATCGGCGGAAAACATTTGAAAAGTGAGTTCAATGAAGCCTTTAAACTTTCCCCGAGTATAAAGGTTTCTGTATAATGTGAACAAAACCACAACCGTATATAATGTGAGCATATTATTACCTGACAAATAAGGTCTCTGTGTGTTGCCACAAACATCAATATTGGATAATCTTTATTATCAGGGTGACTGTACAGAAGAATTGATGAAACCCATTGTCGGATATTTTCTGCAAAATCATGTAATAAACTCTACAAAAATAACGCTTGGAAAAAGGCTTGTAATAAAATGCTCATGCATGGTACTTGTAATAATCGTAAAAACACACATCTCATATTTCAAATCTCTCTCTTTTAATTATATTAACAGAATGACAAGAGCTTTACCAGATCATTAGATCAGAAAATACGAAAAATGATATAATATCGGTTTTACTAAAAACAAAAGCAAGTATTACAAGATAAGCGGCGAGTAATAATACATTTTAAGAAACACACGAAATAATTATACTAGTTCCTGAGTCAAATAAAATGAATATGCTTCAACATATGACTCTGTGCTTGTTTGTTGCAGATTGATTTTTAAAATCAGCACAACTATGAAAATCACATGTGGATCAAGGCTACAATAAAACCAAAATAAAAATTGCATTGCTGCAATGCAAACATAATTTAGAAAAATGAAATGAAGATTTTTTAAAAAGACTTGTTTATCATCATTCCTTCAAAACTAGAAAATGTTTTGCATCATACATTTAGAGTAGATGAAATATGAGTAATGACCTATAAAAATCAGTAATTCTATTCGGCAGCTTTTTTAAAACAAACTTGAAGAAAATTTAAAAGAGGACCGTTACATGTCACATATTCTAGAATTGTTTTTATACCTAATTAGTGTCCTTTAATGTCAGAGTAATATTCTATAGCAACAAAAACTCACCGCTACGGTATAGCCAATAATGTAATTTAGAGTAGATGAAATATGAGTAATGACCTATAAAAATCAGTAATTCTATTCGGCAGCTTTTTTAAAACAAACTTGAAGAAAATTTAAAAGAGGACCGTTACATGTCACATATTCTAGAATTGTTTTTATACCTCATTAGTTTCCTTTAATGTCAGAGTAATAAAAGCAAACATTTTCTAAACTAATTGCAATCGTCGTAAGTTTTCGATTTTTTATAATTTTTATATTACTTTATTATTCAGATGTAAAGCAAAAGTACCCTTCAACCACCATGCGTAATTGTGAATTGTCTAACCCGCTAAATTATGTATGTGTCTGTCTCAGAAGTCAGAAGTCTGTAATTTTGGTTGTCGTTTGTTGCTGTATATCATATTTGTGTTCGTTTTATTGTTTTGTACATTAATCAGTCTGTTAGTTTTTTCGTTTGAATTGTTTTACATCTGTCATTTTGAGGAACTTGCTATGCGGTGTGGGTTTTTTCTCACTCTTGAAGGCCGTACGGTGAACTAAAGTGGGTAACCTTCTACGTCATTTTGTCTCTGGTTAAGATTTGTCCCATAGGCGATCATACCACTTCTTCTGATTTTTATAACAAAATCACTTCAGATATAAGAATAAGAAGATATGGTATAATTGCAATTGATACAACTCTCCACCAGAGACCAAATGACATATAAGGTCACCGTACGGCCTTCAACGATGAGCAAAACAAATACCGCATAGTCAGCTATGAAAGGTCCCGAAATGACAAATGAAAAACAATTCAAACGAGAAAACTAACGGCCTGATTTATGTAAAAAAAAAAAACAATGAACGAAATACAAATATGATATACAGCAACAAACGACAACCACTGGATTACAGGTTCCTGACTTAGTACAGTTAAAGAATAATAGATATTTTTACAAATATCTAAAGATCTTTACTACTTTAAAATATGGTGTTAACAGACAACCTTTGGAAGCGTCTGTTAATTTGAATAAATTAGTTCGTCTATTGTATAACTTGCTACCTCCACCAACAAAAACTCACCGCTACGGTATAGCCAAT
>JAASAO010004250.1:0-10233 GCA_017311375.1 Mytilus coruscus
TTATAGCTATGGGGTTTACAAATAAAATATTTTATAAGTATGACTCTAACAGCACATAAACTGTCTTTATTTACAATTTATTGACATGAGGAAGACAAGGTGTGAAAAAAAAAATGCTCAAACAAGGTGTGTATACAGGTGTTCAGTACAAAAATTGTGTCGCTGTTGGACACCCACTAATATAAGAATATTCTGTTAGCATGGTTAACTACACAAGCTAATTCACATAATAAACACTATGACTGATATTTGTTTCTGATTTTTATTCAAAAAGTGTGAAAGTTTTGTTTCAAATATGAATATTATTAAATAATGCGATTATATACTAAGTACCATTCTCATTTCTGTTCCAACAGCATAGTATGGTGTGTGCATATGCATAAAAGTATGCAGATGTGGTATAATTGCCATAAAGACAACTCTCGAAAAAGACCAAAGGACAAACTAACGATCAGACATGTTTCCTTCTTGTTAGATACACAAGAGAAAACACCCCTCTCTGATATTTTATTCTATACAGATCTAGATGATCTACCAGGTCTTATTCTTCACACAGATTTGATTCCGTATCATTGAAATTCGTTAATACAGCTTTGGACCCTCTATAAAACGTTGGATAAGGTAATTTTACACAAATAGTAATTCAGCAGCTGAATTTTTTTTTCTGTCAGTATGAAAATAAGGAGATGTGGTATGATTGCCAATGAGACAACTACCCAGCAGGCAACATTAACACTGATTAAACATTGAATCAATGTTTATTTCTATGTTGAATCAATGTTGAATTATTATTAGATTTTGCAAATTTGTATCAACGTTGAAAGTCTATGTTGAATCAACGTTGATGTTCAACTTTGAATCAATATAGAATAATGGTTGCTTCAACATTGTTTCAACCAATAGCTTCATTTGAATTCAGATTGAATTCAGGGTGAATACAATATTCAACATGGAATCAAAATTGGTTAGTGGTTGTGTTCAACTGTGTTTCAACCTAAAACATAAACTTCATTCATCCTGTATTTTCTGTCTTGCAGTCCATAATTTTATACTGTAGCAATATTCAAGCTAGTGTCTTCTCAAGGCACTCAACATGCTAAATGCCATAGCAACATTCTGCCGCAGTAAACTTGATCCAATAACTGCTCCATCAGACCCAAGTATAAAAAATAATCTCAAAAAAAATTGTTTAACTTTAAATTAAGTCATTGTCTGGTTATATTTGACATGGTGTGGGCTTTTGCTCATTGTTGAAGACTGTATGGTGACCCAAAGATATATAAATAATGTTCCTTGGTTGATGGTTGTCTTGTTTACAATAGGTACAACAATTAAGTGGTTGGGTACACAAAACTTTGAATAGATGCCATTGCCTGTCAATTACTTGTAAAAGATTACTATTTTCAACAATAAAACTGAGTGACCAAATTTGTGTGATGAGAGCATGGCTTGACCATGATGATGTCAACAACCAATCAAATGAATAACAAATATGTGTGTTAAGGGCTTTCCTACAAACCATAATTTAACCACCAAGATTTTTTTAACATTCAACGATATGCATATAACAACACAAATTATCATCCAAGAGAATTATTGAAAAAAATCAGCAAAAAAATCATTTCCAATATTGAACTATCCTAATTTTCGAAAGCACACAATCCTTAAAACACATTTTTTTTTGCCAAATGTCTATTTCAAATGTCTGAGTGGTCAAAAGATAAAACAAAGTTTGCTGTTCCTACCCCATGTATTCTTATGTCCAACAACTGATTATAGAGAAATATTCAATACGATAAAATTAAAAATAAATTTATTTATTAATAGTGAAAACTTCAACTTCTTTCTTCTCACACCTTGTCTTTTTGGAGCCCATTTTAGAAAGTTTGTAGTTTTGTCAAACACTTGTTGTTCAGTGATTCCATCTAGGTCTTCATGATGACATCTACAAAATCAAAAGTTATAACATTGTCAAGTTTTATTCTGTTCAACACATTTAACTATAACTTCATAATGATATTATTTTAAAGTATAAATCAAAAGCATAAGAACCTGTGAAAACTAAATGACAGTTAAATTTCCTTCGAAGTCTCAACTACATTTCCTTTTATATAGACCAGAATGTATAATCTGCAAGAAAATCCTAAATACTACATTTTAATTTGAACAAATTGAAGGTTTATCCACTTACGTCTTTTTCTGTATTACTTGTGCTGCTGCATGGATATCTGTCTAATTGACATATACAAGGGTGGTAAAGGGAGGGTTCTTAACAGGGAAACACGTGAAATACAAATTGGGGTAAGGGAGCTACCATTTGATTTTTAGGGGGCTAGGATGAAAAATTTTGTCCTGCTTTTTTTTTTTAGTTGTAATCTCTGTCCTGCCTTTTTATTTTTTACTCTATTCGGTCCTGCCTTTTTTTTTACTAGTTTATCCTGAATTTTTTTTATACAAATTGTCATCCTGCCCTTTTTTTTTTACCAAGTTGCTCATCCTGCCTTTTTTTTACTCAGAACTCCTGTCCTGCCTATTTTTTTTCAAATTTCATCCTAGCCCCCCATAAAAATCAAATGGTAGCTCCCTAATCGAAGCACGAGAAATAAAATCGTAAATATTAAGGAAAAAAGTACTAGAAGTAATTAATCAGTCGTTCTTGGAGATCACTCATTCATGATAATGGACACGAAGACCCTCGGTCACCTTTTTACGTCCGCTAGTTGCATCCGATTCACAATTTTTTTATTCAAAACTTGATCGCAATTAATATCCTGGGAACACATAATTTAAAACAATCTCCAGACTGACTTTGAATTTAGTCCGGTTTCCTTTTTTTATCTTGAATGTGGGACAAGCACGAGAAATTAAGAGTACCAACACGAAACACGGAAAATGAATCAGGGGAAACAAAAATAACACACATCGAACCAAATACAAGACTACGAGAAATAAAATGTCAAACACGAAAACACGCGGAAATAAAAAGGCCAGATATCGATGCAAATAACTTTACCACCCTCATATACCCTTCATATTTAATTACCTTGTTTGCCAAAACTCGACTTCAATTTTGACAGTAAAATATTAAAGGTCCAACTTGGTAAGTCATATAGCTTCTGACCTTTCCATCCCAATTTTGTAAACAAGCCCCCCTTTTTTATGAGATTTCGTGTTTACAACTGAATTGATCAGGTAAATAACGATTAAAATTTCTTGTTACTTTTGATTCAATCATATGATGATTTCAAATAGTCAATGATAAAAATTCATGAGACGTTGCAAGATATCTTGGGAATGGTAACATGCTAAATATCCCCCTTTCCTCGTGTAAAATTTCAACTTTTCAGTACAGTTTTCATAACAACATGATATGCTCACATTTCTAAAATACGATACCGTAATCACAACAATTACTATAAATACTTACGATAAAAATGTAAAAGTTGTATACAGGAAAGATATTGATGAAAACTCTGTAGAATCACCTTGTGGTCTCGTTAGCGGATATTCAAACTTTGGCAACAAAAACAACTGCGCATGCGGAATTTTCTTAAAATAGAAATATTAAAATTGCCGCGAAATTTTAAATCACTATTCCAATAGATCTATCGGTTGTTTATATTACAAGGTGTCAACCATTGTTTATGTACTGATGTATACGTCTTTCTCTTTGAATTGATAAAAAGAATAGAAAAGAAAAAAAAGGAATGAAAACAAGATATTTGACATCAGCAGTCACGGAAAAAGGGGGGGGGGATATTTTAAGGGAAAGGGGTTATTCACAAATATTTATATTTACTGTATGATCCTGTATACAAGCTGGTTCTATTATTATGTTTTGGGTTGGGGTGAAATTTTAAAATTTCTATTAATTTGGGTGCAAAGTTCATGATTAATTGAATGCTTATATACACTGCGATTGTTTTATATATAATTCTATAATCACCACGACAATTAGTGATAAATCTACTAAAATATTCTATTTTATGTGAATAGAGTTGTCAATTTAAAAAGAATTGTGATGTGCCCAATACTTTTTCTTGACAATTCTGGTATCCACAACTACTGGGTTTTAAATATTGTTTAGCCAACGTTGATTCAGTGTTGGTATTTCAACACATAATAATTCAACGTTGAAACAATGTACTAATTTCAACGTTGCATTGTCAACGTTGAATCAATGTTGCATATTTGTTGATCAATGTATAACCAAAAATCAACAAAGATTCAACGTTGATTCAACAAAGTGCCTGCAGGGTATCCACCACAGTAAAAATGAAGTAAGTGTAAGAAATTATAGGCAACCGTTCTTGAGTTGTTTGAGATCCAAAGAGGTTGTAGATTTCCGAATACGCAGATGACACATCAATAATACTTACTGGTACACCCGATTCTTTGGATGTACATGTACTTGTATCTCTCCGCTTACTGCAAAAATGTGCTGAAATGTCTTGTCTCCATATGAATCTGGACAAGACAAAGGTGGCGTAAAAAGGTAAACAGAAATATAACCAGGCACAATGTGTGTAAATAGGAGATAGGAATAGGGTTTCAGTAGATTTACCTTTCTAGATATAAACTTTTTGGTAAACTTTTAGGGAATACAATTTTTGAATCATTATCAAAGAATAAAGCACATGACTGTAAGCAACTATAGATCACCGGATGGTCTGCAACAATAATTCAAAACCCATACCGTATACAGAGCTATAAAAGGCGCTGGTATGACATTTGTTCTTTTCTGTGTAGCTATATACCTTCATCATTAGTGTGAACACTGTACACATATGGAAGATAGTATTCGTTTATTGATTTTGATCTTTAAATCACTTTACTCCTTATTGGCTTTCATCACTGGTCAATACTACGTATGTCGCATGTTTCTCGCAAGGATGTACCCTTCCAGAGCAGCTTATATCATACCTGAAATTTTTTACGGAACTTTGCTGTTTATTTTTTTTTTTTTTTTTGGTAAGATATAATCGCTTTTTTTTTTTTTTTTTTTTTGTGGAGGCAACCATTTGTTAAAGTTTGTGATAAGGTCAAATTAAGTGGAATCACTAATGGTAAGTCATTTGGTATGCAGTTTAATTGGCATTGGCTTGTTTTCAAGACGATTATTTTGATCCATCTCTCTTTCATGTACCATTGACTTTAAAACTTTTGTATTATTTATATGTTAAGGTGTTACCATTTAGATTTTTATTTTGCATTATACTATCAAAATTACACCCAGGCGAGACACAATCTGTGTGTCACCAGTTTTTTTTTTTTTTTTCGTTCGTTGATATATCTGTTATATGTCGCGTTTCATTTAATTTGTCTCTATCGTGGAATGTTTATCCCTCACTTCTACCTGTTATACTTATATCTTCTAACATACATTTCAACAATTATGTACACGTTGCAATTACAGGGAATTCAAACATGTCAATTTGTGTTGGCTTTTCCTAATCAAGTCATCTTGTCCCTTCTATGGAGAGGTAAATAACAATTCAGAAACAAACAAAAATCAATATTTTTCATCTAGTGCATTTGTAGAGGGGGGCAATAGGGGGTCCGTTAACATGTTAACACCACCTTGATTTTGGCAAAAACAGTTAACAACAAATATAAAATGCCTGTATTGAGGACGGAAATAAACTTATAGATCTCCAGAGATAGTTACATATATGCTGTTTATGTTACTCCTTTAAGGGAGCACCGTAAAGAAAGAGATTAACAGCAAATTTAATGTGATTAGTGTGAATCTTGAAAATTCTTGTAAATAACAGTTAACAGAGATAAATTATGTCAAAAACAGTGAACACTTTAAGTGTCAAGTAACATATAACAGGACTCCCATTTTCATATAAAACAGTTAACAACATTAACAGAACAGGTAACAGACAGTGGGTTGAAAACAGTTAACAGTTTAAAAATATTTCAAATAACAGTTAACAACACTTTGAAATAGCCCAAATCAGGTTAAACAGAAAAAGGTATTGTCCCCCCCTCGTTGTTGATAAGTTTTATATTTTCTATGGCAAGCCGTTTTACTATTTATACGAACTTCAAGATATCTCATGTAATATGTAAGATATCTTATATAATCTAGTTTTAATAAGATAACTTATAAACTTAATAAGATATCTTATAAACTTTATAAGATATCTCATTTACTTTATAAGATATAGTATATACTTTATAAGATATACTCTAAGGTTTATAAGATATCTTCTAAAGTAAAATGATATCTTATATATATCTTATATATTATATAAGATATATCATATAGTTTATAATATATCTTACATACTTTATAAGATATCTTCTAAAGTTCATAAGATATTTTATAAAGTATATATGATATCTTAATATAAATATTTTTATATGAGATCTTATATACTTTATAAGATATCTCATATATTTATAAGATATTTTATATAGTTTATAAGATAACTCATATAGTTTATAAGATATATCATATAGTTTATAAGATATCTCATATAATTTATAAGATATCTTATAAAGAAAATTATATGAGATATCTTATAAATAAAATTATATGAGATATCTGTTAAACTATATAAAATATCTTATAACCTATATAAGATATCTTATAAACTATATGAGATATCTTATAAAGTTAATTAGATATCTTGAAGTTAGAATAAATAGTAAAACGGCTTGCCATAATTTTCCTTGTCATTTCAAGTCGCACTGAATTTAACAAATGATCATTTTTCATCTGAACAAGTTCTATGGTCGTAAATAATGCTATGATCAATGTACAATCTAAACAAATGTTATGATCAATGTACAATCTAAACAAATGCTATGATCAATGTATTATCTATACAAATGCTATCATCAATGCATAATCCAAACAAATGCTATGATCAATGTATAACCTAATATAAAATTGAGAATGGAAACGGGAAATGCGTCAATGGGACAACAACCCGACCAAAGGACAGAAAACAGCCCAAGACCACCAATGAATCTTCAAGCTCGCCTCCGGGTGCGGGATTTTCTCGATGTGTTGAGCTGGCCCTTAAACAATGATGTATACAAGTTTAGCGAAAATGGACGTCACACTAAACTCCGAAACATATAAATGAACTAAAATTAAAAAAACATACAAGACTAACAATGAATAATCCAAACAAATGCTATGATCAATGTATAATCTAAACATATGCTATGATCAATGCTTAATCCAAACATATGCTATGATCAACATACAATCTAACAAATTCTATGATCAATGTACAATCTAAAAAAAAATTTATGATCACTGTAAAACAAAACAAATTCTATGATCAATATTATATGATCTAAACAAATGTTATGATCAATATAACATGATCTAAACAAATGCTATGATCAATATAATATAATCTAAACAAATGCTATGATCAATATAATATAGTTTAAACAAATGCTATGATCAATAATGATATAATTTAAACAAATGCTATGATCAATAATGTATAATCTTAACAAATGCAATGATTAATGTATCATATATAAAATACAAAAAATGCTATCATCAGTGTAATATGATCTAAACAAATGTTATGATCTAAACAAATGTTAATTTATGATCTAAACAAATGTCATGATCAATGTACTAAAGGAATGAATGTAATATTTTTCTGTCTATGAAGAAATAACATCAAAAATGTGGTGCACACTGAATACAAAATTCCATTTTTAAGGAGTAAATTTTGAAAAAAACGTTGGTGACACATGACAAAATTATGTCTTGAGCTGATAGACAAAACGCTTTCAGCCAATCAGAAGACGTGTTACATCCAAAATTAAATTATTATGATATAAACAAATGTTATCATCAATGTATTATGATCTAAACAAAATTAGTGCTATGATCTAAACAAATGCTATGATCTAAACAAACGTTAAAAATGACAACAGAAATAGTCTTGGGGTAGATATGGTTAACGGAAACACATGTATTTTAGGCCTTATTTCATGCACACAACCACAGCTTCTACAAACGTTTGTTCAACCTGAGACTACTATAACATAGTCTCAGGTACAACTAAAACAACACTTGAATAGATCTATAATTAAAAAATTGCAACAGTTGTAATAGTTTGTCTTGTTCTTTTGTTTGTTATATATTTGATAATATTTTAATTTTTTTTAATATGAAATAAATATTGAAAACTTCAAATAAGTAATAAGTGACGAATACTAATGTACGAGCAGTCTGTATCGTTTGTGATTCATTTCTATAATCCATTTTGTCGTTAAGGAAATTTCTTTAAATAATCGTCCCTTCGCTGATTCATATTTTTACAAAATCCTCCAGTAATCTACATTGATTGACGATCATCTAACAAGCTTTAAATTCTTTTTTTTTTAAACTTCGGCACTCTCATGTTTGGTGTTTGTCTGTTTTTACATCGACTTGTGCTATTTGATTTATTCATTATTGGTTGATTAACATCCAGTGGCAAATGTTACATGCATATTCTGGACGAAATGGAACTTTAGCAAGTAAACTACGGTACCGTATACCTGAGCTACTAAGAGTATGGAACCTTTCTTCTTTCCTCTGTTTTCGGTGCTTTAGATTTTAGTAAGTTTTCTTTAATATTCCCGGCAACTCAGAGTAGTTTATATATGTTCTACTCTCTAGTCTTATTTTTCTAAAAGCGGGAAAGATAGAAAATGTTAACATCGTACGTCTGTTCGCCTCCAGCACATTAAAACATAATTTATGTCCATTAATTCGTACAAATTATGACAAACTAAAAAAAGACTTACCTTTTTGTTTTTCTGTTAGTTTTTGATATTTTCGCTCCTTTTCAATCTTTTTAGTAAAGTCCATTTCTGATGACGAGAGTTGGTGCAAGGTAAGTTTAACAAAAGGCAGCGTATGACCGAATGCAATGCATTCAATCCATAAACCAGAAGCCCAATAAATAAGTTTGAAAAGTTTTCCATATTAATTTTCTAAACTTTTCACGCCTGTAAAAAAAATCTTAAATTGGCCAATCACAACAGCAACAACAAAACATAGTCTCTAACGGCAAGGATTTTCTTCCGAGCGGAGCTCTGACCATTTGTAAGGGCCCAATACATTAATTTTAACAAGTTTAGTTATAATTGCTAAAGTAGTTTCCGAGAAGAAGATGAACATGTGATATATATACCATAGTAATGGAAACTATATGCATCTAATATTGCCGATTTCACAGTTTACAATCCGATTAACACCAGACAAGCTTCGTTTGTAAGGAGTCAAAATCACTCCTGTAGCATGTTTCAAAACATTTTGTCTTACTTTTTCAGAGGCTAAAATTTTCGAAAAAGTGTTAAGCTGATTTAAAGGTTAACTCTGGTGGTCATGTATTTATCTATTGATCCGACAGTCAACAACCAAATTTATCTCATTAGGAAACCTTCCATGCATCCTTCCTGTCAAGTTTGGTTATAATAAGCCAACTACATGTAGTTTAAGACAAGAACACCAAAATGGGATATTCCACAGCGTTTCCATTGGAACTATGTATGACCAAAATTAATCCACTACAGTTGCCACCCGATGAGGATCGTTTCAGATGCTACTCCAATCATCAATCCCCTAAAGTTTCAATAACTTTCGCCCTGAGTGTCTTTTGATTGGTTAAAAGTATTACTTTATTTACTCGCGAGTGGGAGAGTCGATCACGGGGAGGGACTGAATTATTCGGGTTAGAAGGAAGCCAGTGTTTGTCATTGCATTTCGATAACAATGATTTTACGCAATAACAGTCTGCATGTCAGTGGCCTTCCGGTGGAGATATGCATGATCACCTAAGATGAATTTTTAAATCCATTTTAGTGTTGTTTCCTATCAATACAGGGCCAATACAGAATCAGCAAGTTCGTAACACTTTTGTTAAATAATTTAAAGTCCATATGGCTGGTCCGTATGACCAGTCCTAATGACAGGAAATAGCTATAGCTGTTCCGTATGACCAGTTTGTATGACAGGAAGTAGATACAGTTGAGGAAGTACACCACTAATTCATGGCCCCATTGCTTTCTATGTTAAATTCCTCAATTTCAAGCAGGCACAGCTCTTTTGTTTTAAGTTCAAATAAAGTGACAATCATTGCATGTCAAAGCAACACTTTATGGTGCCTTGTACTGAAAAAGTCAACATACCTTTAATGGCATATAAGAAAGAACTGGTTCCGGAACTTCGGATGTACCAAAACAGGTACTTCAGATCTG
>JAASAO010003525.1:0-10389 GCA_017311375.1 Mytilus coruscus
AAAGAAGGTAAGTTTTGAACTTTTTAAAACACTTGTATTAATACTTAAGCTATCACTTTCTAATTCATAACAGAAATTACCCAAACATTGTCACAAAATGTTCATTTCTAAACATATATTAAATAGGAAAATGTGTCCTAATACACTTAATGTTATTCATGTCATTTGAAGAATTATAAAGGTAGTTAACAGATTCAATAGTCCTTTTGAAATGTTCATATCAAAGCAAGATCAATCCATTTGAAAGGTCAAAACTTGTTATGTGCACATGTAGTG
The DNA here is from genome assembly GCA_017311375.1 of Mytilus coruscus. Classification (NCBI taxonomy): domain Eukaryota; kingdom Metazoa; phylum Mollusca; class Bivalvia; order Mytilida; family Mytilidae; genus Mytilus; species Mytilus coruscus. The sequence goes on from JAASAO010003525.1 coordinate 277, forward strand.
CTCAGCATTGTATTATTCTGGCTTGAAATACAATATTTAATAGATGACCAAAATAAATATGATACATGTATGTGCTAGCTTCTTATGGCATTCCTTACTGTTTATACTTTGCACGTACATATCAATGATATTAAAGTAAAAATTAAAAACTTGTTTGAAGTACTTCAGTTTTTAGACAAGGGTCCCCTAAGCTCCCACTTTCCAATGACTCTGTCAACTTACTTAAAATAACATACCAAATTGATGTTACCATGGTGTGTTCATTTTGTTCTTTTCCTTTATACATGGTTATAGATTATATGTAAGCTTACATGGTATAAGCGTCTGCTGGAAGAGATTTCAACTTCCTCAGAGCTCAGGGACAGATTATTCTGACTCTGAAAGGACAAGTTTTTGATGTTACTCCCAAATGTTGCCTAGAAGGGTGAGAAGTGACAAATACTAAATTTTAAGTTATTAATTCGCCCTGGTTGGAGATTGAACCCATGACACTTGGCACTGGAAGAGAGCACTCTTTAATGAGACCACCATGGAAGTTAACATCATATGAAGCAGCCTAACAAATGTTGTGTTTGCAATGCAATTAACTAATGTACTGTTTGAATGATTTCACTAAATTACTTTCTAAAGCATTAAACCATTGCCTTATCTAATATAAAGTTGCTGCAGATTTGTTCCAAGGAACAAACAAACATTAGAGGAGTCAAAATGAATGTTTAACAAAGAATTATGAGCTAACTTTACAAACTAATCTCCATGGCTTTCTTGATTTGTATGTTTTTGTAGAATTATGGCTTAATCTGGCATTACATGAGTGGGAGGGAAGCTCTGAAAGCCATTACAAGAGATATCATTTAACAATGATGTAATAGAAATATTTCTGGTATTGCATAACCTGATATTGGTCTGGTAAATCCATACATACAGCATTATTACAGTGTTATTGAACTTTATTGATTTTAACTTAACTTTGATGAATGGTCGGGGATAAAAAAAACTAAAGGAAATATGATAAGTTTTGTTAAGTACTTTGTGCGATAAAGATTTCAGTGCCGAGGGCTCGTAATTGGATACAAGTGGAATCAGGTATTGATGGCAGACCACTTGTACTTATATTCTCAACTTGTTTCTATTCAGATGGATTTAGAATTTGGCTTACTTCAAGGAAAAACATAAGCTGGGTTCCAGTAGCCAAGGTTACCATGTTTGGGACAGGGTCTATTAATTTTACCTGAAAATGTCTGTAGTGCTTATGTTTATCTTTAAAACTATTACAGGTTGGGCCCCTAGATGAAAAAAAAAAGTTTAGTTTTACATGTACATATAGACACTTGCCTTGTAAACTATTATTTTTTATCTCTTAAATGTCCTTTTGGTTTCATTGAGTAGTTAAGTTGATGTCTGAATGATGTATATATCACTTTTTCCTTTTATTTGAATTATATGGAAAAAAGTGAGAAGATACTTTGGGTAGCATCCAAAAACTGAGTTGAAGAAAGATAGACAATACCATGACCAAAAGTAAAAAGATGAGACAAGCAACAGTATATGAAACACTACATAGAAACCTAAAGCTTAAGCAACACATTATGGGATTGAATTCAAGGAATCTGGAAGAGTTAGCAATTCTGCTCCAAAAGTGACACTTGTAGTGTACTGATATATATTTTAGTCTTAGATACATGATTTTTTTTTATTTGTTGTTATTGGCTTTGAACTAGCTGTCAGTAACTGTGAGTACTCTCAGATCTGTACTTAGTGTCCTTTTTGTTATTAGGAATGAGGGATGGATAAATACCCTGCCACGTCTGGTATGTGTTTATGTTTGATGTTTTTCTGCTTTGTATCGATCTGATGAGTTAAGCCTTTTCAACTGATTTAATAGTTTGTTCTTATGTTGTGCTGTTACACCACTGTCCCAGGTTATGGGAAGGTTGAGCGCTCACAAGCATGTTTAACCCTGCCAAATTCTTTATGTGCCTGTCCCAAGTCAGGAGCCTGTAGTTCAGTGGGTTCATGTCTGTCATATTTGTTTTTCATTAATTGTTTTGTTATAAATCAGGCTGTTAGTTTTCTCAGTTGAATTGTTTCATATTTTTCATGTCGGGGCATTTTATAGCCGACTATACAGTATAGGTTTTTCTCATTGTTGAAGGCAGTATGGTTGCCTATAATTGCTTACATCGTCTTTATTTGAACTTTGATGGATAGTTGTCTCATTGGCAATCATACCTCATCTCCTTATTTTTATATTACACCCTTTAAAACCTTCAAAAATCTGTAAGACTTTGAAGGTATTTGGTTAGATTGCAATTGGAACAACTATTCATATCACCAGAGGCCAAAGGATGAGGATGTCAATTTAAAGAAAAAATGTTCAATCCTTTCCATATAAAGATTTCAACTATTTTACTTTGACGGCTGGGCCTTGTTTTTAATTTCAAGCCTTAAATTGGAGTAGAACATTTTTTGTGTACAAGCAGAGAACTTTTTTTTTCAACAGCCCTGCAAGTTCGATTTCATTTTCTATAAAATTTATGCAATTATCAAACAAGTGATGTTATGTGAAACTGTAGTCATAAATAAGGAGGGACAATCTCACCTAAATTCCTGAAACTTCACATCAGGACTATTTTCAATAAGTCTTATCAATAAATTTGAAATTCACAGTAGTATGCAGTGTATCACAGCTTCATGTGTGTATACTTTGAGGTTCTAGATATATTTTTACTTCTTTCTGAGTAGATCACCAAATTATAAACGCTTCAACCGAACCACAATTTATATTTAAAAGGACATCCTGAACCAAAATAATAATTCTGTTGAAAGTAACTCTACAAATGTATGTATTGTCTTTCGACTACAACTTAACTCATTTTGGCAATGTTGGTTGTATGTATATAGAGACACCATCGAATAAAAATTTTACAAAAATATGTAACACTTGCAATATTGTATTAGATGGGCCTTAAACAGCAACATGTGTGGCACTGAATAACATATTGATTTTATGGAAATATTTAGAATTGTTGAAAAATGTTTTAAGTTTATGTTATAGACTCTTCAATTTAATATTCAATAATCAAATTCCAGTAGGATCTGACAAGATTTGACCTTGTGACTGAAACATAAACAGGGGAAATTGTTATTTAAATTAGTTCCATGCACTATTAACTACAATAACCATTTCTATATGTTTTATTTGAAAATAATAACCTGCTAGTTATTGATTATTATGGATGAATTATTAATTGATCAGTCAATCATATTAAATATTGTTTGTTTTAGCCTTTCAGTGTAATGACACTGCTCAATCATAATGGTTTCCATTGAGGTAATGCATTATTAAATTTTTGACAAAAATTTTTTAGAGTAAATTTAGCTGTATATTAAAAAAAAAACAATAGTTTTTATTGATTTGATCGATTAGGTGTTTTTATACGACCGCAAAAATTTTTGTGGTCGTATATTGGTATGACGTTGGCGCTGCGTCGTCGGCGTCGTCTGTCGTCGTCCAAGACACATTGGTTTTCGGACTCTAACTTTAGTTTAAGTAAATGGATCTCTAGGAAATTTTACCATAAGGTTCAATACCACAAAAGGAAGGTTGGGATTGATTTTGGGGTTATGGTACCAACAGTTAAGGAATTAGGGGCCAAAAGGGCCAAAATAAGCATTTTGTAACTTCCAGACAATAACTTGTGTGTAAGTGTATGGATCTCTCTGACATTGTACCACAAGGTTCCATATCACAAAGGGAATGCTGGGATTGATTTTGGGGTAATTGCCTCAAAATTTTAGGAATTAGGGGCCAAAAAGGGCAAAAATAAGCATTTTCTAGTTTCAGGACAATAACTTGTGTGTAAGTGTATGGATCTTTCTGAAATTGTACTACAAGGTTCCATATCACAAAGGGAAAGCTGGAATTGAGTTTGGGGGTAATTGCCCTAAACGTTTAGGAATTAGGGGCCAAAAGGGCCAAAATAAGCATTTTCTAGTTTCCAGACAATAACTTGTGTTTAAGTGTATGGATCTCTGAAATTGTACTGCAAGGTACCATACCTCATTGAAGGCTGGGATTGAGTTTGGGGTGATGACTCATAAGGGGTTCAAAATTGGGGGATTTTTTCCCTTTTTCTTCCTTTTTTTCCTTTTTTTTTTCTTTAAAATTTTCCATTTTAAGTTGGTTATTTCTGATTTATATTTAAAAGCAAACAATAATGATATGGCAGGAGATACACACCAAACAGGATGTGTAAATTATTATATAATAAGTATTGTGCAATAGCAAGAAATTTTCAATTGCACAGTATTGCTAATAGCAAGAAATCTTCAATTGCACAGTATTGCGCAATAGCAAGAAATATCCAATAGCACAATATTGCACAATAGGAAGAAATTGTCAATTGTACAGTATTGCACAATAGCAAGAAATATTCAATTGCACAGTATTGCGCAATTGCAAGAAATATTTAATTGCACAGTATTGTGCAAAAGAAGATACTTTGTATAAATTGCTTATTTCTTGACCAATTTCAATGGGGTTTTATTCTTGAATTCTTGGGGTTCTTTAATATGCTGAATCTAACCGTGTATTAAGTTTTTGGATTTTGGGCCCTGTTTTTAAATTGGTCCACATTGAGGTCCAAAGGGTCCAAAATTAAACTTTGTTTGATTTCATCAAAAATTGAATTATTGGGGTTCTTTGATATGTCGAATCTAACCGTGTATTTAGATTCTTAATTTTTGGTTCCGTTTTCAAATTGGTCTACATTAAGGTCCAAAGGGTCCAAAATTAAACTTAGTTTGATTTTAACAAAATTTGAATTCTTAGGGTTCTTTGATATGCTGAATCGAATCATGTATTTAGATTTTTGATTATGGGCCCAGTTTTCAAGTTGGTCCAAATTGGGGTCCAAAATTAAACTTTGTTTGATTTCAACAAAATTGAATATATGGGGTTCTTTGATATGCTGAATCTAACGTGTATTTAGATTCTTAATTTTTGGTCCCGCTTTCAAATTGGTATACATTAAGGTCCAAAGGGTCCAAAATTAAACTTAGTTTGATTTTAACAAAATTGAATTCTTAGGGTTCTTTGATATGCTGAATCTAATCATGTATTTAGATTTTGATTATGGGCCCAGTTTTCAAGTTGGTCCAAATCGGGTCCAAAATTAAACTTTGTTTGATTTCAACAAAAATTGAATATATGGGGTTCTTTGATATGCTGAATCTAACCATGTATTTAGATTCTTAATTTTGGTCCTGTTTTCAAATTGGTCTACATTAAGGTCCAAAGGGTCCAAAATTAAACTTAATTTAATTTTAACAAAAATTGAATTCTTAGGGTTCTTTGATATGCTGAGTCTAAACATGTCTTTAAATTTTTGATTATGGGCCCAGTTTTCAAGTTGGTCCAAATCGGGGTCCAAAATTAAACTTTGTTTGATTTCAACAAAAATTGAATATATTGGGTTCTTTGATATGCTGAATCTAACCATGTATTTAGATTTTTGATTTTTGGGCCCCATTATCAACTTTGTCCACATTGAGGTCAAAAGGGTCCAAAATTAAACTTTGTTTGATTTCAACAAAAATTGAATATATGGGGTTCTTTGATATGCTGAATCTAACCGTGTATTTAGATTCTTAATTTTTGGTCCTGCTTTCAAATTGGTATACATTAAGGTCCAAAGGGTCCAAAATTAAACTTAGTTTGATTTTAACAAAATTGAATTCTTAGGGTTCTTTGATATGCTGAATCTAATCATGTATTTAGATTTTTGATTATGGGCCCAGTTTTCAAGTTGGTCCAAATTGGGGTCCAAAATTAAACTTTGTTTGATTTCAACAAAAATTGAATATATGGGGTTCTTTGATATGCTGAATCTAACCATGTATTTAGATTCTTAATTTTTGGTCCTGCTTTTCAAATTGGTCTACATTAAGGTCCAAAGGGTCCAAAATTAAACTTAATTTGATTTTAACAAAATTGAATTTTAGGGTTCTTTGATATGCTGAATCTAAACATGTCTTTAAATTTTGATTATGGGCCCAGTTTTCAAGTTGGTCCAAATCGGGTCCAAAATTAAACTTTGTTTGATTTCAACAAAAATTGAATATATGGGGTTCTTTGATATGCTGAATCTAACCATGTATTTAGATTTTGATTTTGGGCCCCGTTATCAACTTTGTCCACATTGAGGTCAAAAGGGTCCAAAATTAAACTTTGTTTGATTTCAACAAAATTGAATATATGGGGTTCTTCGATATGCTGAATCTATCCATGTATTTAGATTTTGATTTTGGGCCCCGTATCAACTTTGTCCACATTGAGGTCAAAAGGGTCCAAAATTAAACTTTGTTTGATTTCATCAAAAATTGAACTCTTAGGGTTCTTTGATATGCTGAATCTAACCATGTATTTAGATTTTGGATATTGGACCATAATAGGTGAATGTCCAATTTAAAATTTTAAGTTCTTAGACCACATTCATTCTGTGTCAGAAACCTATGCTGTGTCAAATAGTCAATCACAATCCAAATTCAGAGCTGTATCAAGCTTGAATGTTGTGTCCATACTTGCCCCAACTGTTCAGGGTTCGACCTCTGTGGTCGATTGCTGCGCCATGGAGCATTTTATTTTAATATATCGCCTGTTACTTTCCATGGGATATTAAATAAACTTTTATAATCTTTATGCATTGAAGACCAGTATGCAAAATTTTCCATTGGTCATGTTGGTTAAGTGTTCCAAATTTTCATTTTAGGCTCCACCTAGGGCCATTATGTTTTTTGGTCTGTGCGTCCATTCGATCGCCTGTCCGTCCATTTGTTTGTTTGTTCATTTGTTCTTCCGTCCGTCTGTCCAACTTCAGGTTAAAGTTTTTGGTTAAAGTTTTTGGTCAAGGTAGTTTTTGATGAAGTTGAAGTCCAATCAACTTGAAACTTAGTACACATGTTTCCTATGATATGATCTTTCTAATTTTAATGCCAAATTAGAGTTTTGACCCCAATTTCACGGTCCACTGAACATAGAAAATGATAGTGTCACTTCAGGTTAAAGTTTTTGGTCAAGGTAGTTTTTGATGAAGTTAAAGTCCAATCAACTTGAAACTTAGTACACATGTTCCCTATGATATGATCTTTCTAATTGTAATGCCAAATTAGAGTTTTGACCCCAATTTCATGGTCCACTGAACATAGAAAATGATAGTGCCAGTGGGGTATCCGTGTACTATGGACACATTCTTGTTTGTAGCATGCAACATTTATAAGAACAACTAGAGGGTCCATTAAAATATTTTACCTAAACAGGTGGGCCCGGTGGTCTTTAATCAGAAAAATGTACCAGAAAAAACCACACATATCATAATAAAGGGGGGGGGGGGGGCTGCATCATGCGGTTGCTTACATCTAAATCATTTGGTCTCTGGTAGATTATAAGTTTTCTCATTAACAATTATACCATACCTCCTTATTTTTTATCTTTTTTAATGAGAAGCAAACACAAGTAAGCTCCCTTAAACTTAAGGTTAAGATAAGTGGCAGTGTGATCAAAATGAATAAAAGGTAGATATAAAAATAAGGAGATGTGGTATGATTGCCAATGAGGCATCTATCCACCAAAATTCAAATGAAGTAGATAGACAAAAGCAATTATAGGCAACTGTATTGCCTTCAACAATGAAAAAAGTCCAGCCAGGCTATATTAAAAAGGCCCTGATATGAAAAATATGTATGGTGATATGTCAATAGGACAGCAACCAAAAGACTTCTAATATCTACCTAAAGTTTAAGTTTTTGATAGTGGCAGTGTATTTCTACATCTACTAAAGACATAGACCATTATTAAGAGGTTATCTAAGTCCACATTTATAATGAGCTGGCAACATACACATTGGCAGCTAGATACAACTCAATATTGTTTACATAAAATGCCTATTTGTAAATGAACCCTGCAATGCATGATGATTAAAGGATATATTTCATCTTGTTACATAACTTGATAAACATAAACTAAAGGAAAGATTCCTCTGTATTTGTCATGATAAAGTGCATGCAGGAAGGTTGATTCTTGATGAAAAACAAACAAGTGCTTGTTTACTTCACATTAATTTAACATAACAACCTGTACTGATTAAGTTTTCCCTAGAATGATGACTTTGGCATTTTAAAATTATGCTGCTTTCTACAAGGAATTTTTTTACAGTGAAAATTATACACAGATACTATACTTTTTATTGATAAATAATAAATGAATAGGCACATTAGGCAAATAAGAAATTGAATCTTTCATTTACATTCACAGATCAATTAAAATAAAAAAAGGTCACAAATTAACAAACCACGGGTAGACATGTCACACTGTTCAGATCCAATATTCTGACAGAACTGACCATTCTTATAGCTCTAACTTGTCATTTGTACATATTTGTTATACAATGTTTTGTTTATTTTGTCACAAATCATGTTAGTTGATTTATATATGTCCATAAAATTTTGGGTTCAGAAGCAATATGTACCTGAGTTTAAACTCTTCATGTGGGATCCATCCCATGATAATCTTTTGAACTCTAAGTGGTAATACTACAAGACCAGCACATTGTTATTTCAGTTACGACCTTTTCCTATTGAAATTGTATACTATGTATACTATAATTTTCCTATATCACATTACATTATCAGCAGAAATGTATAATAGGACTTTGTCAATATTGCTTCCCATTATTTCTTTATAAATGAGGACATAAATAGATACTGTGTTATGATTGTTAGATGTATGTTGTTATAATCATTAGAAAATAATGGGGAAAGTTCAATAGACCTTTAAAAGTCTGTGCAAGGCAGTGACAAAAAAATTATGTGAGCTGGATAATAGTGGAGTAAGAAAGAGCAGTGATAGTGGATGGTGGAGTAAGAAAGAGAATAGAAAGTCATTTGGAAAAGGGCATTTGAAGGAAAGAGTTATATTGGAAAAGGGCAAATGAAAGAGTAATATTCAGAAAGGCAAAGGAAAGAAATATATTGGGAAAGGTTCAATAGAGGTATCCAGGGTTTTATATTTCTAAAGTTTTAGTAGAAGTGGCCTTGAACCAATTTTTCTATCAAAAGTGTGTGTTACTGTAAGCTTAAGGATGAAGTTTAAAAAATCTAGAATTTAAAATTGATACTATAAGTCAGAAGAGCATTAGTAAAGGATCAAAATAAGATAAAATTATTGATAGGTCATGGTTCTCCTTTTTGCACTATTTGATTTTTAAAAAATGGCCGGAAAAAGGCTGATTCGGAATTTTACCTTATATTTCATTGGCATTATTTGGGTCTCAAATCATAAGAAAAAATATCTAGAATCTACTTAAATTTTGGTAAATACCTTTTAATGAGCTATTGAAGTCTTCTATGAAAAGAAGAGTGGGTCATGGGGCAAAATATTTTACCCTGTATCGTAGGAAAAAATCCAAGAAATCCGAACATTTGACAAAAATTCATAAACCTGACATAAGTACATCCTAAGACAGGGTCAGCGAACAAAAATAAACTTACTGTAAATTCAGAAATTATTGCGTGCATTTATTATTGCGATTTTGAAATTTTAGACTAAAATGCAATTTTAATTTTTGCGATATTGAGAAAAATCCTGTTTAATTCATATAAAAAATTTCAAAATGCTGAGTTTAAATTATTGCGATTATAACCCTGTCGCATTTTCATAATAATAATTTCTGAATTTACAGTATCTAGAGGTAAATTCTGCAAAATTTCTGCCTTCAGTTTTTAATTTTGAGACAGAAAAGTCAGCTTTCTTCAAGTTTCATCAATTTCATTTTTATAGAGCAAAAAATAATAGATGAAAAGACCATGCGCCAATACCTTTCTTTATATGACTGAAATAGATTTATCATATAAAAAACAATACTTATGAAAACAAGAAATCTGAAAGTCTTTTCTTCTATGATAATGCTGAGTTGATTACACTTGATGTTAAAAATTGTCAATGAGAAGTAGGCTATACACAATTATGATGGAAGAACTACACAAACACCCTCAAAGAATCTATACAAACTTATAGGTCAACATTATTAGGCTTCAACAAGTAACGTGTATAAT
>JAASAO010001529.1:0-37941 GCA_017311375.1 Mytilus coruscus
TGATAAATATCACTATCATCAATTGACATAATTTCATTTCCACTTATACGAATTGTTGTTTTTTTAACTATTGTTCTTCCTATGTTTTGATATATAGTTGCATTGTCGTCTGTAGATGTGAGTTCTATTTCAAATGCCAATCTGGTTGTTCCAGGAACAATAACATCATTATTGCTTAGATTGGGGAATCTCACTAATAGCTGTTGATTTTGATCAATAGTTGAAGGATTATTTGTTATTGATACACTTTGACGAATACCTTTCACACCACGGGGTTCTCTTATTTTCTGTAAGGATTTAATTTGTTTCCGTATGCTGACATTTTTAAGGATTAAATTTGTTAAAAATAATTCAATTACCACTGATACTAGAGTATTGATACATAAAGGATTATTAGTCATACTAATAAAACTTATTATATCTCCAGCCTTAACTTCAAAAGGTGTATAAAAGTTATTAAAACCGTGTGTGACACCCTTATCCAAACTCATTTTGTAACTAGTTGAATTATCATTAACCATCATCTTAATGGCTATAATATCTGAGCTTGTTCTTAAACTTACTAAACTAATACCCAATATTTGTCCTGGAAAGTTCATTAAATAATAACCACCACCATAACCAAAATTAAACTTTTATTTCCATGTATTGGACCATCAATTCCAGCATATATACTTATTATTTTTCTGTCTGGTTTATTTTAATATTATCAACTATATTTTCAACATTTAAAACTCTGATGCTTAGGGCAGCGACACTCTGATGTAAATTTTTATCCTTAGTATCCATTGTTTGAAGCTCACTCTTCATATTTAATATTTCCTTTTTATTTCCGATGTATCTACGTTTTTTTTTGACACCAAGTATGCTCATTTTATTAAATAAATTATATAACTTCTAAAACACAATTAATTGGTAAATGATTAATTATCTTGTTATTATTTTTGTCTCTAATTTCTAATTTCAATTCTGTTATAACATCATTTACTAAACACTTATATTCTGGATGCTCAAATCTCGCTGTTATAACTTCACCAAACTCTTTATTCTCAACTGGAATAACAGCCAATAATGTACTTGGCTTACCATCAAGATAATTATGAGAAGTGCTAACTTGTTCCAAATGGATATACAATGATTTATGGATAGCAAAATCTACAAATTTTTTCCAAAATGTAATTCATTAGGTTCGAATTTACGTTCATTATTAAATCCTAATATATTTTCAAATCTTCATTTATCCTTAACTCAATAGGAGTGTTTAATGACGCAATACCATTTGTTTCATTTACGGATAATACAATATCTTTTTTAAATTCATCCGCTATTTGTTGGAAACTATAATAACCATCTTTAATCCTATGAACTCTTTCTCCTGTTTGTCTTATAACTCCATCATAAACATTATACCAACCTACACTATATCTTATAGATTTTAAACCAATACGTTTATTTCCATCTCTGTTATCAATGTATTGTTCTAAGTTTATTGTATTATCAATATTTGAAATAGTGTGGTACATTTTAATATAAAAAATGATAACAAAAGAATTTAAATATAATCCAAATGTATCATATAATCCAAGTGTTAAGTATTCTAAAAAGATATAAATCTTGTCGATCAAATAATATTTGTAAATCAAAAGAAAACTTTAAAACAGCTTTTCCCGATATATTTCAAAATATCAAAACCCATCATTACACACCAACGAACCATGGAATACATGGATTCATTCTTCGTTTGATTGGTGGCAATGTCAGTTAAACTTTGCAGTCTGGTGTGCAAGTACAGGATGTGGTGTTTCCTACAATAACCATATACAAAACACTTCAAATCTTACTAAATCACTTTATACATTTCATTTATATTATTGCATTGCCAGAATTTTAAAGAACTTAAATCACCTTTACCAACAGATTCTTCTTTCTGTTATTACAAAATCCATATGACAAAGCTGCATATCAAAAATTATGCAATGAATTTGATGTTTCTCCAAATACAGATTGGAGACAAAAGTAGAATCATCATCTAAAGGATTAGGAACTTTTCTGAATATTATAAACCAAGTGGTGAATACAGATATCATCATTCAGGGATGGTCCTTCTTTAATATTCATGATACAATTCGTCATACAAAAGATATAAGCATGGCTTGGACAACATTTATATTAGATAAATCAGAGGGTTTTACAAAAGCAGGTATTGAACGTATCAATGAAAGTATTAGAATGTTTGTATGGGCATTATTAGGGCACAATCTCAAACAAGGGTAGAAATATTAAAAGTAGGAACAGGATTTGATGCACAAAACAATTCTTAGCAAATGTACAAGATGTAATAAATAGTCCTATCGATTTACCCACCCAAATATCGAATTATGAAAATGTTTTAAAATACGCAAGAAGTAAAGTTGATTATGCTTATGGACTTGGTTTATATATGTCTCCCAGTGATATGGTATTACAAATTGGAAGTATTGTTGGTTATAATAATAAAATTATAATTGCAACAGAAAATCAAACACTCGGTTTAAATGATGATTTAAATAATAAAATTTTGATTTTACCGGTCTCGATCCTGTCGATTTCCAACCGATTCAACAATCTAAATCAGAACCAAAAAATCAGAACCAGTTCAAATAGAACCAACACAAAAAATGAATATGACGAACACGAAGATAATAAAAAGCAATAATATTTGGAAGTATTGTATTAGGTATTACAGCACTTATTATTTATAAAATTTATTAATTTATTTTTAAATATTCCTAGCAGCAGCATACAATAAACCAACAACCAAAAAAGAAAAGCCCATAAGTTGTTTGCAAACCAATTTACTACGTCTTTTGTTACAGACAATAACCAAGATACAATAGAACCTATAATACCTGGTAATGCAGCTGCTAATTTTCCTGCAAGAAAAGATAATAGTTTTCCAAGATTTTTTAATTGTTTTTTTATCCAATCTTGTGCACCACCTTTTGATGAAGGAGGAGGAGGAGGAGGAGAAGGAGAAAAAGTAGTTCCACCAGTAAATGTTTCTACTATAACACCAATAATCATTCCAAAAGCAGTCAAAACACTAACTATTGTTATTCCTTGTTCTCTGAATAATGTTCTTATTCTTTCACCTAATGTTGTGTCTTCTTTTAATACTTTACGTATTGTCTCTTTAATTCTGTTTAATTGACTACGTAGTTTTTCTTTATTAATATTAACTACTTCTAGTCTCACACTTCTCTCAGATTCCAACTCTCTTATTCGACTACTTATTCTATTTGTTTGAATTTCATCATTATCTTCTTTAGCTTGTTCTAATTTGGTATTTTCTTTTGCTAAGTCTTTATTTGTTTCATTCAGTTTTGCTAATTCATTTGCAATCTCTTCTTTACTGTTGTCATTGCATTGATTACACTATCCATTTCTCTTTTTGTCATACCTGTTTGAGTTTCCATTTCTTTGTAAGTTGCCCCTTCTTCTATAAAAGAAGTTTCCATTTCTTCGTAAGTTGTCCCTTCTTCTATAAAAGAAGTTTCTATTTCTTTTACATATGTTTCTGAATTACTTGCTGTTTCTAATAATTCTTGTACTTCTTGTTGTGTAGATATTTCTTGTAATGGAATTTCTATATTATTGAGTTCACAAATTGGACCTTCATTTAACATTCTCTGAAACTCTGCTCTACCTTCTATTGTTCTTTCAGGAAGTCTATAATCATCTACACCTAAAACATCTCTAACAAAATTAACACCGTATTCTCTTTGAAGAGTTCTAAATTTATAAAATTTTAATACTCCTTTTTATAATATGTTAATGCACTTTTCCTACCATATTTATCTTCTACATACAAAATTGTTCTTCCATTAAAATCTTCTTTGGTAAAAAATATTTATAATCTTTTTTGAATATAATTCATTATTTTGTTATAAAATCTTTTATCATTTTTTGGTAATTTCTTTTTGCGAATTTTAGTGTCATTTTCTGATAAATCTCTTAATTTTTCAAATTCCTTATTTATATTATTTTGAAACTCTTCATCATCTTGAAAAGACTTTTTCTTCTTCTTCATCATAATCATTATTTTTAAACTCAGGATTATCAAACTCATCCATTTTATTCATCTAAAATATTAGATAATAAACAATAAAAAAACCTGTTAAAACAACTTAAGATAAAAATAATTAAATTTTTATTTAACATTATTTTTACATTTTTACTAATTTTTCTTTTGTTTCTTCATCCATTTATTTAATTAAAATTGATTCATAGTTTGGTGGATTTCCGTTATCAACTAAAATTCGTATAACGATTTTATTAAAGAAAATCAAAGATTTTCCATTTTTTTTAATTCGTTTTTACTCTATTTTCTGTTTCCTCAATTAGTTTTTTCTTTCATCATCTGGTAAACTTTTAAAATTACTTTTTTTATTTTTTTTATCTCATTAAATTTTTCTAATTCATCTAAAATAAGTTTAAATTCATCTGCACTTATCTGTCCGTCAGTTAAAGATTTTGATATTAAATCTTTTATGCTGTTTAACTTGCATTCTGCCATTGTTTTAATTTCATAATGTTTTTTGATTTTGTTGTCAACTTTCTTCTAATTAATTTAACTAGACCTCCTAAACTTCCACATACAACAGCTGCAATTTGTATGGGAAGAAAGATAGGAAAAGCAATTCCTATACCAGCTAAAACAACAGATGTCGAAATTAAACTTGTATCAACACCATCAGTAACATTAACTCCGCGTTTATATTTTTGTATAGTGATTTTCGTTTATCTCTCTCATTTATTAATGTTTTTCTATTTCTGTTATTTTTGTAGTCTATAATTTTGTCCATCTTCTATAGGTAATTCTGGATATAATGGTATATCCATTGATAAATCAGGAGCTGTAGGTTGTTTCATTTTAAAAGTAAAATTGATTTTTTTTTCTCCAAAATCCAACAGAATTTTTTGCGGTGTGTTCTCCGACCTTTTTTATTTTTGTTTTTTTGAAATTTTTTTGTTGTTTTTTTTGGGTGTTTTAATAACGTTTTTTTTTTATAAAAAGTACAAGTACTATACTACTCCCTTAGGGAAAAATGAGTTTTATAAAAACCCAGGATTAAGGTTTTGGTGTGCTCTTTACAAAAAATGTTTTCTTTTTTTATGGGGTATAAATGAAAAGTGTGTTTTTTCTTCTTAATTTTGAAGTTAAAATCACACAAAATGTTGGTAAAATTTTATTTTGGATGTAAAAGGGTTTTTTTCTTTAAAATGGGGTCAAAATTGAAGATAATTTTTTTTTTTTTGGGGGTATAGGTGTGTGATATTGTGTTATCGGGCATCAATTTGTTCATTTTCATTTATCTCTTCATTTATGTAAGTTTCACCTACCTGCCACCCTTTATTTTTCCATATTTAGACAGTTTTCACAGTAACCCATCGATTTCTGTGTTTTAACTTTCATTTTGAAAAATTGTCACGTGACAACGAGAAAAAGTAAGCCGCACTGCACTGTGGAAGCTGATTTATACATATGACCCTGGGTCAATATGAATACATAATCTAACACCTCGTTCATTTAAGATGCAAATAAGCTGAATGACCGAGGGTATTCCGATTGTAATCATGGTTGCTACTAAAAGTTTATTGCCGAAATTAGCATAAAAATTTGCATACTTCAGTCTCGAGGCCGCGAAGTCTCTCGGAACTTGACATCCATTTGAAAATGAAAGTTGAAATGCAGGAATCGATGGGTCACTGTAAAACTGTCTAAATATGGAAAAATAAAGGGTGGCAGGTAGATGAAACTTACATAAATGAAGAGATAAATGAAAATGAACAAATTGATGCCCGATTTATATAATTCCAAGGCCGTCAGTCGGCTCCAGAAGCAACGAAGCAGCGCATCTATTTTGGACGGGCAAATATCCACTTTTTGATATGGGACGAGCTCTGACGTCCCACGGCCCCAGCTTGTCTGGCAAAACAGCCGTTGGACGTCAGAGTAATCTCGGACTATTTCTTGTCATGCTTGTAGTAAATTCTTACTAGTTATTTACACTTTGACTAATTAAAGTTTTAAAACGATCATATGTGTCTCAAATACTGTTAGCCGTTTTCCTATATTTAACTATAAGTCTGGTATATATTAGTAATTCTTTTATTCTTTTATGTTGACAGTGCACATTATCATAGTACTTTTCAAAAGCAAATATCAAATTTCACTCTTTACAAAGAACCGGCCAAATAACAAATTCTTTACTTAGTATATAAAATGCTGGTGATGGCAAACTAGTAATTTCTATAGAAATAGGCTATTGGCTTGAACATGTTTACATGTTCACACGTAATTCGAATTCGATTTGCATTAACTAATTCGAATTAGTTTAATTCGCATTCAAAATGTTTTACGTCCGAACGTTAATCAATCGATAGTTTTCATCAATAATGATCAAGTATACAAATCCTTGTTTTAATTTATTCTTTAAGAAAATATTCATTTAGGTTACAGATTAAAAGTTTAAATTCTAAGAACAATCGTACATTTGAAAAAATATTTTTGTAAAACTGTGTTATAAGCATTATACATGTTATAAGATATGCAAAACATGATGTTTTAAGTTCATTATTTACATACATATTTGCATTAGAAACTTGTGAAGCTGAAATTTGAAAAAAAGTTGATCTTTGCTGCATATTGCATGTATTGATAAAGAAATTGGAAAATTCATATACATCATTAATATTGTACATATACATGTACATGGTATACATACATAACATACAAACAAAATGTAAAAATTTGTCAGGTAAAGGATTGTAGAGTGTGCTGTGTTTCACATAGTCGTTAGCCATGTTAGCATGTTACAATTTTCCATAATTTATCTTTTTTTTTTTTGCATTAATTATTTAATCTTTGCTGCATATCAATCGAGTCCATTTGAATTTTTCTCTTGAACTTCTCTAATCCTGCTAAATACATGTAGGGACAATTGGTGTGTTCCAGAGAGGTATATACATAATATAGAGGTTTTACTTTATATATATAAAAAGAAGATGTGGTATGTGTGGCAGTGAGACAACTATCCATCTAAGTTACAAAGTTGTGATTAACTTGTTTCTAAACACTTTTGCATATTGAAGCAAATAGAAGATGTTTAAACTATAATATGTATAATACATTTAAATAACTGTTACAAAATGATTTGGATGTGTTTAGGAAGCTACCATTTTATGTGGATATGTTTAACCATAGTTGCCAAGAACACTTTTCATGCCCCTGCAACTGAAAGTTAGGAGGAATACTGTTTTACCACTGTTGTTGGTTCGTACTTATAGATTATCGTTGGTTATCTCAACGAGATTGATTTTCTCGCTTGAGCCGGTACGGCGAAAGCGAGAAAAGCAATCGAGTTGAGATGACCAATGATAATCTGTTTATCGCTATTTTACCTATGAAGACGTTGTTAATTTCCTTGACAACGGCACGTGTTCCTTAGTTTCTAGCGATAATTTTCATATCACTCGACTCCGTTTTCATATCACTCGACTCCGCTGAGAACGGAAATTATCAGTCAGCAAGATCAAAGGAATTTTCGTAAAATAGCGATAAACCCAATTATGGGTTCTTATATATAGATATTCCACACGACTCCTCCTACAGTTTGATTGCAACCTAGGTCAATCTTGGTTTAGTAACTGAATTTATTGTGGTATATATCAATGATATTTTTTATGAAGTTGCATATCTATAATCCAAGCATATCAGTTTGACAGCTATCTTGAGGTCTTATCCCTAAATATGGTTAAGAAACTTCACATTAATAAGCAATGTTGTTGTCCATCAGATTGTCTCTTAATTTTTTATGCAGACAGGCGAGACATATCTCTGAGTCAACAGTTTATTTACTATAATAAGAACATGTGACATGCGTGCCAATGAGAAAACTCTCCATCCAAGTTACAATGCATGAAAAGTTATAGGTCAAAGTACAGTCTTCATTCAACACGGAGCCTGTAAATAATGTTGACATTTACCAACATTCCTTTCCTTGTGAATAAAGAAGATGTGAGGTATACATCAATGAGGCAGTGCAGCATACAGTCAAACCTGTTTTAAGAGACCACTTAATGGAGAGCAAAAAAGTGGTCTCTTATTACAGGTGGTCTTTAAATTTTAATACAGATTCAATTTATATGAAATATACTACAAAGGGATCTAAAATTGATGGTCTTTTGACACAGGTTTTTGCTTAATACAGGTGGTCTCTTAAGCAGGTTTGACTGTATATACTTCTTGTACATGTTGTATTATTAAATATATTGTATGGGATTAGAATTACCCAAACATACAGATGCATAAATGCAGAGAATGTCTAAATTGCAGAAAGGTATCAAAAGATTTATATGTCTTTATTTTTTTTGTGTTCCTTACAGAGTCGTTCAAGAACGCACATACTGGAGATAAACATTATCAATAAGATGTTAGAGGGAGGAGAGGATTTAGTCACACTCAACGGTACTCTACAGAGACACATCAACACACAGGCTGGTAAAACACATCATAAATGTGATGTCTGTGCTAGAGAATTTAGTCAAAGAGGTCACTTAAAGAGAAACTTGATAACACATACTGGTGAAAAACCTCATGAGTGTGATATTTGTTTTAGAAAATTTTCTCGCAGTGATGACTTTAAGAGACATACAAGAACACATACTGGTAAAAAGCCTCATAAATGTGATGTTTGTGCTAGTGAATTTTCTCAAGGTAGTCAACTAAAAGCACACATGAGTACACATACTGGAGATAACCCTCATGGCTGTGATTTATGTGGTAAACGGTTTAGTTATCTTAGTAGTTTACAGCGTCACATGAGAACACATACAGGCGTTAAACCCCATAACTGTGATGTATGTGGTCAACGGTTTAGTCGGCGTTGGAATTTACAGATTCACATGAGAACACATACAGGTGATAAACCTCATAACTGTGATGTTTGTGATAAACGCTTTAGTCAGCATGGTTCTTTACGGATTCACATGAGAACACATACAGGGAATAAACCTTATGACTGTGGTGTATGTGGTACAAGGTTTAGTCGGCGTTGGAATTTACAGACTCACATGAGAACACATACAGGGGACAAACCTTATGACTGTGATGTATGTGGTAAAGGGTTTAGTGAGCAAGGTAGTTTACAGAGACACATGAGAATACATACAGGGGATGAATATAATAAACCTCATGACTGTGATTTATGTGGTAAAGGGTTTAGTCAGCTTGGTAGTTTACAGATTCACATGAGAACACATACAGGTGATAAACCATATGACTGTGATGTATGTGGTAAAAGGTTTAGTGAGCAAGGTAATTTACAGACTCACATGAGAACACATACAGATGATAAACCGTATGACTGTGGTGAATGTGGTAAGGGGTTTAGTCATATTAGGAATTTACGGGATCACATGAGAATACATACAGGTGATAAACCTTATATATGTGATGTATGTTGTAAAGGGTTTAGTCAGTATAGTAATTTACAGACTCACATGAAAACACACACAGGTGATAAACTGTATGACTGTGGTGAATGTGGTAAGGGGTTTAGTCGTATTAGTAATTTACGGGATCACATGAGAACACATACAGGTGATAAACCTTATATATGTGATTTATGTTGTAAAGGGTTTATTCAGCATAGTAATTTGCAGATTCACATGAGAACACACACAGGTGATAAACCTCATAACTGTGATGTATGTGGTAAAGATTTTAGATTGCTTGGTCATTTAAGAAGACACATGAGAACACATACCGGTGACAAACCTCATGACTGTGATGTATGTGGTAAACGGTTTAGTCAATATGGTAATTTACAGACACACATGAGAACACATACAGGGGATAAACCTAACGATTGTGATGTATGTGGTTAAGTGTTTAGTCTGCATGCTTCTTTACAGAGACACATGAAAATACATGCATAGTAGTTTACAGATTCACATAAAAATAGATACAGGTGATAAACCTCATGAATGTGATGTATGTGGTAAACGGTTTACTCAGCTTGTTAGTTTACAAATTCACATGAGAATACATACAGGCGATAAACATCGTTACTGTGATGTATGTGGTAGAGGGTTTAGTCAGCTTGGTAATTTACAGAAACACATCAGAACATATACAGATGATAAGCTGCATGATTGTCGTGTTCGCGGTAATGTCAGTTAAAGAATAAACATGGTAAAGGGATCAAGTCAAGTTTGTAATTTACATCATCAGGGGTACTACTTTAACAAGTAATTTCATTATCACCTATTCCAGTGATTTTGTTAAAATAGGTATCACCTATTTAAGTGATTTTGGTGTTTCCTTTGATCTTGAAATGCTTATTTTATTGATTTTCATATTTTGACAAACTTTTCTATTATTTTCCTTCTTAAATCAATTGCGCTAAAGCTTTTAAAAGTACCCTTGGGAATTTTCTGTAATCAAATATTCATTAACTACTCTAACTATCAAACAAAGGTCAACAATATTAGGTAACCTGATTGGTTTTCTTTAGAGTTAAAATGATCTACTTTAAGGTTATGTCCTGATCTATAAATTATTCCAGTTTTGCATGTTTTAAATAAACTGTAAAACTGACAGGCTTATCAAGCAAAAGACAATTTCTGCATGTACATAGTTGTTTTTTCAATGGAATACATATCTTTTTACCAATAAAAAAATCAAACTTGTGGGAAAATCATCAAGAAAATGTTAAAAACACTTATTGAAGTGATTACATTTTAACTTCTCAAATTACTTGTTTCAGTGATTTTAAAAAGTCTGTGTCTATTCTTGTGAAATTTTTTAGTATTTCATAGCCAAAATTCACTTAAAAGAAGTGATTTTGAAATCACTTGTTTAAGTAGTACCCCTGACTGTCTCTACATAGAAATGTGAAAATTTGTATATGTTATTTACCTTATGCATATTAATTCTTTGATTGTGGATCATTTCCAGCCCAAGTTGTGTCATGCAGTTGATTAATAATACATATGGGAGAAGACTTTATAAGTTGGCAATCTGATTAAAATTCAGATCTATCTTAATTAACTCGCGCATATGTAAGAACTGAGATGCACAGTATACATGGTACAGAGGTTTTACTTTATCTAATACCAGTAAATACAAAGATATGGTATGAGCGACAATGAGACAACTCTTCATCCAAGTCACAGTGTATAAAAAGTAGGCATTTGAAATTGCATACATGTATGTTGTGCATGGAGTTATTCTTTATATAAGTTCAGTATGCACAAAGAAAGATAACTCTAATTCAAAAGTGTTCCCATTACAAACTGATGCAGTAGGGTGACCAGTCAACGAATTTTATCGATTTGGCTTAAAAGAATAACATACGGCTGTATTTGATATCATTAGAAAGAGAAGAACAAGCCTCATCGAAATAATGATGTCGTCGTTGTGTACAGTGGTCAAATTTGGGTCAAAGGTCAGAGCTAAAATTTCAAGGAAAACACATAGTCACGTTTAGACAACTGGTTGCCCCTACCTACATGTATGTGCGTTTATATCAAAATGAATTCAAATATTGAAAAGGATTATACTTATAGTCTCTATATTTATTAAAATCAATCGGGTCCAGGACCAATCCAGTATATCTTATTATAATCCTTCGTGATTAATGCCATTTTCTATGTGCATACATTTAGCATTATGTTTAGAGTAAGTTAGAGCTGGTAAACTCAGTGTTTGATAAATATTTCTGGTTATGGAATACATAAAAATATATAATACTTCTATGGTAAGATTTATCATTAAAACATAATCGAAAAAGATTATATATGGAAAAATGGCCTAAGCTAGCAATGTAGTTATTGTAACGTTTCATTGTCTTCTGTTAGGGATGACATCAAAAGTTCAATGTAGGATAAAAACTTAATTCACATAGTTTTTCACTGCCCCCCACCCCGTCTTAACTTAATTTGAGAAAATTGATTGACCAATATGGATATATGTAAAATCGATTTTGGATAAACAAAACTTGCAGCAATTTCAACACCCCACCCCAAACTATTTGATTTAAGTTTTTATCCTACATTGATCTTTTGATGTTGTCCTTACGTAAGTAAGTTGAAAGCCCACCGACCTGGTTTAGGTTAAAGAGCTAATTTCAGTTGTTCCTTTTTAAATCGCACTTGAAGCAAGGCGCAGAATGCGAGGCATATAGCATACATTATGATGGTAGATGCGGCAACACTGTAAACTATTTGTATATCGTTATATATCTGAAGGTAGAGGAATGCAATTATCAAACTTTGTATATAGATGCACTGTGTTACGAATTTCTCGTCTAGTCACATTGGTAGTTTACAAAGACACATGAGAACACATACAAGTGATTAACTCCGCGAATGTTATGTTTGTGGTAAAATATTTGTTAGAAGTAGTGACTTAAGGTAAATTGGGGGTTTTATTTTTTATCCATAGTTTTTTTTTTTATTTTTTAAGGAAAACTTCTTAGTGATATATACTTCGAAATTATCAAATAAAAAAAGTGGGGTCACCAGTGTTCCAAGCTCAAAATTTTGATTTGAAAATTTAAGGCAAAATTTACATTTTGACGCAAATTTCATATAGACAATGAATGAATAAACGTTAATTGATACATTAATTGAATAAAAAGTGGCATTTCGTATCCATAGAATTTTCTTATTTTGTGTAATTGAATTCTCCAGATGTTAATTTAAAAGTTAAAATTAAAAATGGTAGGTCACCGTCCATATAAGAAAGATACGCGTTAATTTAGACAAGAAAATAGATAAAAAAGGGAGTTAACCTTAAATTCATAAATTGAATAAATAATACTATATTAAAATTGTATAAGTTTGGATACTGGTAGAAAACCTTATGACTGATGTAAAGGTTTTAGTAAGCATGGTAGTTTACAGAGACACATGTGATAAACTTCGTAAATGTTATATATGTGGTAAAATATTTGTTGGAAGTTGTGACTTAAAGAGACCCATGAGAACATAGATATAGGAAGATGTGGTATGAGTGCCAATGAGACAACTCTCCATCCAAGTAACAATTTATAAAAGTAAACCATTATAGATCAAGGTACGGCCTTCAACACGGAGCCTTGGCTCACACCGAACAGCAAGCTATAAAGGGCCCCAAAAATTACTAGTGTAAAACCATTCAAACGGGAAAAACCAACGGTCTTATATCTATATAAAAACGAGAAACGAGAAACACTTATGAACCACATAAACAGACGACAACCACTGAACATCAGATTCCTGACTTAGGATATACATGAAGTTTTACCCTTGTCCGTCTGTACGTCTGTTCATACGTCCGTCCGTACGTCCCACAGTTGGTTTCCGTTCTCTATCTTTAGTTTGCCTAAACCAAATGTTATGATACTTATACAAAATGGTGATTACCACTAAACACATATCAAGTTTTAATTTTAGTGGCGTCACTTTAACTGTTCTAGAGTTATGCTCCCTTAAACATGGAAAAATTGCTGATTTTTTTGTTCTGTTCGCTAACTTTTAAATTAAATTAGTTTGCCTCAACCAAAATGAAACGAATCTTATACATCTATATTACTAAATGAATAGAGTTGAAATTGGGAGTCGCCTTTTCTTCTTTCACATAAAATCCACAAATATTGTTTTATACTACAAAGGGTAATGACCAGCGTAGTTTATTATGTGTTCATTTTAAGATCTTTTGGGGCAAAATTTTATTTTATTTCGTAGCATATACGGTAAATATTGACCTTACACTGAAACACTTTGGGATACACATTCCCTTGACGCTCTCAGCAATATAACAACAGTTTTTTACACGTCAAGAGCTTTTCCTTCAGGGGAACCGCATCAATTCAACATGAAAAGGATGGGGGATTACTTCAGTTTTCGGTTAAAAATGGGTACCGAAGTGCGGCTGGAATATGACCCATCCCCATTCATATATTGATGCATACAATTTTCAGCAACAATATAATATAACAATGGCATATCCTATGATTAGATCACAAACGCCAATAGTTTCTGTCGGAAGACTATTCTTTTTGGGTGTCATATTGAGTGGTGGTATTTCGTCTGTGACACGCTTCAAAAAGATTTGAGATCTTAATATCGCCTTACACCAAATCTATATATCTTCAAATTATGAACCAAAGTATATTTCGCGGGTATTTTCTAGTATTACTTATCACAACAAAACACAGATCAAGGTGAAATTTTGGCGGTGTCACTTTTACTGTTCCAGAGTTATGCCCCTTTATAAATGGAAAAATTGCTGATTTTTTTCGTTTTTGTTCTCTAACTTGAGTTTGCCCCGAGCAAATGTCATGAAATACAATACTTATTACCACAAAACTCAGATCAAGTACACATTTAGGTAGCGGTCATTTAACCGATCTTGAGTTATGTCCCTGTATAACTTTATATGATTTTCAAGCGGAGCCATCAACTGTGTCCCATGGACACATTCCCTATCATTTTTTTCTATTCTTTATATTCTTTGCCCATCATTCTTTATGGCCAATGAGACAACTATCCAACAAAAATCAAATGATAAAGATAAAAGCATTTATAGATCACTGTACGACGACCTTCCACAATAAGAAAAACAAAACAAAAATGAAAATTGATAATCAATTCAATCAATCAACTAACGACCTAATTTATACAATACAATTTACGAAAAACATATATGACAGAACCAACGACATACACTTAATTACAGGGCCTTGACATGGGACTTACCCATCAAAATGTAGCGGTGTTAAACAGGTTGCATAGCGTATAAATCCTTCCCTAACCAGGGACATTGGTTTATTTGTCTTCATCCTGATCATCATACATGTATAAAATGTTTGCCACTGTACGTTACGCAAAATCAATCAATCAATCAAAGACAATTACTGCATTATTTTATTACGAATGTATGGTTACTAACAATCGAGACTACTAAAATAACGAGTTTCAATTTGTTAGCCGATCGGCATTACGTAAAACCGGACAAAGAATTTAAATTTATAAATAACTAAATAGAGCCGGCCTTAATTTTAATACTTCTTTTAAAAAATCTTAATTTGAAAATTAAAATACTATAACAAAAAGGGTATATTTTTTTGTCTAAAATATAGAAGTGGACTTGAAGCTCGCCTCCGAGCGCGATATTTCTGTGTTAGGCCCATTGACGGCCTTGGACTGTTTTCTGCTCTTTGGTCGGGTTGTTATCTCTTTGACACATTCCCCGTTTCCATTCTCAATTTTAAAAATGTAAAAAGCATATTTATATCTTTTAGTGTAAATGGATTACAATCCAGGTTATATATAGATAAGGCCACGGATCCCGCGATGTCGCGAGTGTAATCTAGTATACTAGCTAGTACTAAGTATATCGTTCAATTATACATGCTAGTAACTTAAACAAATTTAATACAGTCATAGGAAAATACGTAAATTTATAAGGGATGTTTTATTCCACATTCCCAGAAAAGGGACATAAACTAGCAATTATAAAAAATACACAAGGCCGGCAGGGGTTAAAAATCCACTAGTCCGACGCCCGGGACTAGAGCATTTACGCCTCGGGCAATCAAATTTTTTAACCCAATATGCCCGACGAACTAGTAACAAAAAATTCAAAAAAGAAAGTGGAAAATCCCTTCATCACTATTCTATCTAAGCCAATCAGATTCAATTACGTCATCCGGGATTCCAAGAATTTGAACTGGTTTGTACAGGTCATGTTGTTAGATATAAGAAGATGTGGTATGAGTGCCAATGAGACAACTCTCCATCCAAGTCAAAATTTATAAAAGTAAACCATTATAGGTCAAAGTACGGTCTTCAACACAAAGCCTTGGCTCACACCGAACAGTAAGCTATAAAGGGCCCAAAAATTACTAGTGTAAAACCATTCAAACGGGAAAACCAACGGTCTAATCTATATAAAAAACGAGAAACGAGAAACACTTACAAATGTATGAACCACATCAACAAACGACAACTACTGAACATCAGATTCCTGACTTAGGACAGGTGCAAACAAATGCAACGGGTTTAAACGTTTTAATGGTACCAAACCTTCACCCTTTTCTGAAACAATAGTGTAACATCACAACATAGAAAGACACACTATAAAATATCAACTGAAATAGCTTAACTCAATCAAAGGACATATTAACACCAGTGAACATACACTGAACAAATAAATCTGACCTATGATACAATGTAAACACAAAAAAATAAACTAAGGAAGAATAATAAAAGTAACATGTTATATCGGTATGAAATGTTAAACAATTTAAGAAAAACAATATGCTCGAACAAAAATATCAGCATTTGCAATAACTTTAAACATAGGTAAATGAAAATAATTTTGTTGTTAGGTATACGTGTACAGTTCCAATAGAGAAAGGAAATATTTTTACTAAATCAATATTTTATTTTAAAAATAGAACAAATAACTCTGGGTGGCCCGGTATCATGTATTGATCGCAATTCTCGTACTTTATATATCGATTTCTCAGTACGGGGGAGATATTTTCAATTAACGGTACTGGGGGTATGATGTTTTGATCGGTATTGACCTGTCTTGTCGGACAGACTCAGTTGAGCACAAACCAATCCATGCAACCAAATATTTCTAAATATTTTAGTACGGGCACCGCAGGAACTTCGTCATTTTTAAAACGAAAAACTGTAGATGAAGGGGTTAATGAGACTGACAATTCATTCCCCAAAATGCCAAATACGACCGGGAAAAGCGGAAAGGAAAATTTATAGTGTCCCGGAAAGAAAGATTCCCCTGGGCAAGGTCGGCCGTCATGCTGATGAAAAAAACAGAGAATATTGCCGTTATTTTCCCGAGCACACCAATAAAAAGTCTGCATTGTATGTGGGAACAACTAAGTTAGGATAAGCACCACTGTTTGTTTACCAACAGAGTACAAAGCAGGTCAACAAAATGATTAAATACAGTGTATAATGCCGCCTTCAAAACAAGGGACACCCACTTTGTAATTATGCAGCAAACTCTGATTTGTAAGGCATTCTCGGGCTAGCAGGTCAGTTTTGATGGGCTAGCAGTTCTTCCAACAGGGCTAGTAAAATCCTGCTGCAAATTAGTCCTGGGCTAGTTACCTGTAACAAAATTTGTTAACCCCTGGGCCGGATTGAACAATTCTAGGTTTATTAAAATGCATTTGTTGTACTCCTTTTGCAGCAATTTTGCATTTTGTACAGTTTTTGGAGTGATTTTTTTTTTTAATGTTTTACCTTAAAGCTTTTTCTTCAGATTTTTCCCAACAGTACATGTAACAGAATTTTTCCTGAAAACTTTTTTATATTATTTTGAATATTTTACAGCATGTTTAAGCTTTGAGATTATGCACTTAAAAGTGATGCTTTCGGTTAAAGGGAATAACTTCCGAAGCATGGTTGACAGCTCTCCGAACTTTCCCGAGGTCCTGCGTTTATTGCCGAGTTTATGCGCTTCTGTTCTTGCTTGGAAATTGAAAAGTTAAGTGTTCTCGATTGGTGAAAATGACGGATCAGCTGTAACATTCTTAATTCACACGATGGAAGTATTTTATTGACATCATAAAACTTCCATGTTCACACTAAAGGAGAGAAAAATATTGTTAAGGGAACTGTCAGAATTATGCTTATATGAGTATTTATTCTGTCATATTAATTAATGGGAAAGCTATCATTTATGGCTACAGGTATGAAATGCAATTTTGCCATGTTAATGAGTATTGTCTGTTTTCAGTATACTGTATAAATATTTGTTGTCAATATAAAACATCCAGAAATGTATACAAAGAGAAAGAGACAAAAGGCCGCATGTATATATATAAGCAGAAGTCCATTACTAGACCCCCTCTAGTAATGGACTTATGATATAAGTCATATATAATTGTAACGGTATAACGAATATTTCTCCATTGGAATTATGAGGTTTTCCTTCATTGGACCAATGAAGGAAAACCTCATAATTAGAGTGTCATATAAAATTTTGAGTATTGCCTGTTTTCAATATTCAGTATGAATATTAATAGCCATTTATACAATAGGACACAGACGCACAGCGAGAGATACAGGATAGGAGTCATAATTATAACTGTAAAACAAATCTTCCTCCAGTGAAGGAGAACCTCATAATGTAATGTTGGTAATATAAAAATGAAGATATGTGATATAATTACCAATGAGACAACTATCCGTCATAGTTTAAATGAATTTGGTGGATGTAAGAAAATATAGGTCATCATATGGCCTTAAACCATGAAATACCCATACCGTATAGTCGGCTAAAAGGTCCCGACAAAACAAATGTGACGGACATGAATCAACGACAACCAATGAACTACAGGCAAATTTAGAATATGAGGGCCAATATATATTTGTGAGCGTTCAACCTTCCCCAAACCTGGTACAGTAGTGAAATGTACAGCACGACATTGGAACTTATTGTAAAACTCAGCAGCAATTCAAGGATGAACTCAAGAGTTAAGTACGACGCACAAAAACAACTGAAAAACCTCATGACTGTGGTGTATGTGGCAAAGGGTTTAGTCATCTTATTAATTTACAAATTCACATGAGAACATATACAGGGGATAAACAACATAACTGTGATGTTTGGGGTAAAGGGTTGAGTCAGCATGGTCATTTACAGAGACGCATAAGAAAACGTACAAATGAGAAGCCGCATATTATAGCCGTTATTATGTGGTAAAGGTTTTTGTCAGCATAGGAATTTACAGACACGTGTGAACAAATACAGGTGATCAACATAAAAATATGACGCAATGCATTATTTATGTCCTTTAAATTTGCTTTTAGAAGAAATGCCTTGAAGAGACACATTAGAAAATATATAAGAACTCATCAAAAAAACTTATAAATGTGATTTAGTTCCAGGGTTTAATGATAATGAAACTTAACAAACATCAGAGAACATATTACGGTGATAAAAACTTATACATGTGAAGTATGGGCCAGAGACGTATATATGTCTCTGTATGGACTAAAAATTATTTGAAATGTTGACTTATACAGATAGTCATAAGCTGTACACAACTGTTCCAGGTAAGGGGGGTTGGGATCCCGCTAACACGTTTAACCCCGCCACAGTCTGTATGTATGCGCCTGTCCCAAGTCAGGAGCCTGTAATTCATTGGTTGTCGTTTGTTGATGTGTTACATATTTGTTTTTCATTCATTTTTTGTACATAGATTAGGCCGTTAGTTATCTCGTTTGAATTGTATTACATTTGTCATTTCGGGGCCTTTTATAGCTGACTATGCGGTATGGGCTTTGCCTATTGTTGAAGGCCGTACGGTGACCTATAGTTGTTAATTTCTGTGTCATTTGGTCTCTTGTGGTAAGTTGTCTCATTGGCAATCATACTATATCTTCTTTATATATAAGAACACATACTGGATATATGCTAGATTTGCTACCAATCTAATTAAAATATAGATCTCTAATTTCATTATACTACATATGAGCTAACGAAATCATAGATCTATGTTTTAATTAGATTGGATTTGCTACATGTCCCTTCCTTATTATTCTTTTTCAATTTTGCCCCTTTAAAAATTTTACTGCTATAACTAAGAGATTACCATTTTCGGAAGGGTACGATTCTAAAAAAATGGCATTTCAAAGGCATATATATCTAGACTTGCTACAATTCCCTTCTTTTATTTCTTTCTTACTGATTTATATGTTTACTGAAACTGCCAGTACACTGATTCCCATGGAGAAAACAGATGTCAGTATAATGGTAATCTCTTAGTTATAGCAGTAAAATTGTTAAAGGGGCAAAATCGAGAAAGAATAATAAGGAAGGGACATGTAGCAAATCTAGAGTATATCCAGTATCTGCTTTCCATGGGCAATCAGTATACTGGCAGTTTTCAGTAAACATATAAATTAGTAAGAAAGAAATAAAAGAAAGGGAATTGTAGCAAGTTTAGATATATGCCTTTGAAATGCCATTTTTTAAGAATCGTACCCCTCGAAAACACTCCGGTAAGTTTAACCTTTCAGTGTGATATTTGGTAAAGGTTTTAGTCAGATTGGCAATTTACTCATTATTCTCTATTATGTAGACCCCAGTCAGACCCTTATATATATGATATGCCTAAGACCAGTTTTGTTTTAATTTGTTGGTTTACGGATTTCTTATATGAAAGATTCTGATCTGGTTGGTCGGAACGGGGATTTTTATACTTGAATATCATGTACTAGTATATTACGACCAAGGTCGGAAAAGATATATCTTAAGGACTACCAACTCGCCCAACTTATGAGAAGGATGTTTAATCACGACAAATAAAGGCCACGTTTGCCAACTCGCCCTCTTATGAAAAAAAAACCCAACAAATCTTAATGCATTAAGGAATATACCAACTCGCCCCACTCACGAAAAGGAGTTTAATCCCATTGAATAAAGGTCTTCCAACTCGCCCCACTTATGACAAAAAATTAAACTGTATAAATTAAGGCCTGCCCTACTTATGAAAATGAGTTTAATCCCGACAAAAAACCGTCTGCCAACTCGCCCGCTTATGAAAAGGAGTTTAATTCCATTGAATGAAGGTCTACCAACTCGCCCCACTATTTTAAGTATTGAAGAAATTAAACCGTAATGAATTAAGGCCTACCAACTCGCAATACTTAAAAATTAAATCAAAATTATCAACTGTAGCAGGAACATTGTCGTTATTAAATAAAAATATAAATTTTTCGCTATCTGATAATTATAATACAAAATGTTCAATGAAATATTTAGCTTAATGAATCGTGATTTGTCTAATATCTACATATAATGGGCATTTTAAAAGGACACGAAGTTCATCTTCAATAGTAGAGCTACACAACATGCCATCTTTCATACCTTCCAGTTTCTATTTTTAGTGGAGCTACCCACATCTAAATCTTGCAATAGCACTTCTGTTTTAATTGATAGAATATTTTTAACAAATAACAGTTGGTCAACAGTATATTTTTTTGCCCATTTCGCTCATTTGAATAGAAATTCCAATTAATTTTAACTGTTCTGTCGTAGAAATGTCATCATGTTATTCTTTGTACGTAGAACATGTATCAATATATTAAAATGTGTCAGTCCCAGCCAAGATTCACTGAATAAACACGAAATATTTACAGACTATCAATAAATTTTACACAAAAAGTCATGAATCTGTATGAACGTTATACACGATGAAGTTAATAAGAGTTCACAAGAAAATATGTATGAATGTAAATTTTATTTAAAGTCGGAACATATATACACTATAACAAATAAAAGATCATAAAATATAAGCTTTGATGAGCTCTATAACCGACTATCACATAAAAACCACAATGAATGAACGTTACACGATTAGAGATGTATGTTTGACAAATGCAGGTTATCTGATGTACACAGTTATATATACACGATTGACGAACGCACGATACACGGTTAAGAATGAATGATTGATGAACGCACGATACACGCACGATACACGATTAAGAATACACGATACACGCACGTAACACGGAAAATACACGGAACGATGAATGATGAGCACACGATTGGTACACGCACCCTACATGCACGATACACGCAAGCAACACGCACGATACACGATGAACGCACGGAATAATGGTCAGTTTGAATTTAGAAGGTCTGTAGTATGGATTTAGAATTACAATTACTTTTAAAACATACAATGATACAGTCAGATGCATTATTTAATTGAGAGAATGTCGAAAAGATTTGTCATATACATGATATAAGTGTTAATTGCAGAAAGGTATCAAAAGGTTTATATGTCTAAATAATGTTTGTTCCTTTAATACAGAATTGTACAAGAACGCAAGTACAGGAGATAAACATCATCAATAAGACATTTTAAGATGTTAGAGGGAGGAGAGGATTTAGTCAACAGTACTCTACAGAGACACATAAACACACAGGATGGTAAAACACTTCATAAATGTGATGTTTGTGTTAGAGAATTTAATCAAAGTTACTGTAGTGATTTAAAGAGATATGCGAGAACACATAATGGCGAAACACCTTATAAATGTGATGTTTGTGCTAGTGAATTTTCTCGAGGTAATCTCCTAAAGGCACACATGAGTACACATACTGGAGATAAACCTCATGGCTGTGATTTATGTGGTAAACAGTTTAGTTATCTTAGTAGTTTACAGAGACACATGAGAACACATACAGGCTCTAAAAATCATTACTGTGACGTATGTGGTAAATGGTTTAGTTGGCATGCTAATTTACAGAGTCACATAAGAACACATACAAGTGATAAACCTTATAACTGTGATATATGTGGTAAGGAATATCGTAAGAAATTTAATTTACAGATTCACATGAGAATACATACAGGTGATATACCTTATAAATGTGATATATGTGGTAAAGGATTTAGTGAGAACAGTAATTTACAGATTCACATGAGAATACATACAGGTGATAAATCTTATGAATGTTGTGAATGTTGAAAGGGGTTTAGTCAGTTTGCTAGTTTACAGAGACACACGAGAACACATACAGGGGATTAACCTTATGACTGTTATGTATGTGGTAAAGGTTTTAGTCAGTTTGCTAGTTTACAGACTCACATGAGAATACATACAGGGGAAAAACCTTATGACTGTGATGTTTGTGGTAAAGGGTTTAGTCGGCTTGATAGTTTAAAGAGACACATGAGAATACATACTGTGGATAAAGCAGATAACACTCACAATGAGATGTTTGTCGTTGAGGTTCAATGTGAATGATATTTACATATACACACGAGAACACATACAACTCATATGCCTTATGGAGATGTAAAAGAACACATAAATGATAGAGATAGTGATATATGTAGTTGATGCATTCTTTAGAATCTAACCCTTCATATAGACTAAGAGATATATAAGAACAGGTAGAGATAGTGATGTATGTAGTGGATGGATTCTTTAGAATCTAACCCTTCATATAGACTAAGAGATATATAAGAACACATAGAGATAATGATGTATGTAGTGGATGCATTCTTTAGAATCTAACCCTTCATATAGACTAAGAGATATATAAGAACACATAGAGATAGTGATGTCTGTAGTGGATACATTCTTTAGAATCTAACCCTTCATATAGACTAAGAGATATATAAGAACACATAGAGATATTGATGTATGTAGTGGATGCATTCTTTAGAATCTAACCCTTCATATAGACTAAGAGATATATAAGAACACATAGAGATAGTGATGTATGTAGTGGATGCATTCTTTAGAATCTAACCCTTCATATAGACTAAGAGATATATAAGAACACATAGAGATAGTGATGTATGTAGTGGATGCATTCTTTAGAATCTAAACCTTCATATAGACTTAGAGATATATAAGAACATATAGAGATAGTGATGTATGTAGTGGATGCATTCTTTAGAATCTAACCCTTCATATAGACTTAGAGATATATAAGAACATATAGAGATAGTGATGTATGTAGTGGATGCATTCTGTAGAATCTAAACCTTCATATAGACATGTAAGTTGTAAAACTTGTGTCTAATCCATTTGTCATTTTAAACAATAAGATATGTTTAAACTAGAATCTAACACTTCATATAGAATAAGAGATATATCAGAACACTGAAAATAGTGATGTATGTAGTGGATACATTCTTTAGAATCCAACACTTCATATAGAGATGTTTAAGAACACATAGAGATAGTGGTGTATGTTGTGGATACATTCTTCAGAATCCAACACTTCATATAGACTAAGACAAAGAGATATATAAGAACGCATAGAGATAGTGATGTATGTAGTGGATGCATTGTGCTTTTACATACAGGTGATAAACATGATAACCCTTATGACTGTGATGTATGTGGTAAAGGTTTAGTGAGCAAGGTAATTTACAGACACATGAGAACACATACATGTGATAAACCTTATGACTGTGATGAATGTAGTAAGGGGTTTAGTCATATTAGGAATTTACGAGATTACATGAGAACACATACAGGTGATAAATTTTATATATGTGATGTATGTTGTAAAGAGTTTAGCCAGCATAGTAGTTTACAGCCTCACATGAGAACACACACAGGTGATAAACCTCATAACTTTAATGTATGTGTTAAAGATTTTAGATTGCTTTGTCATTTAAGAAGACACATGAGAACACATACTGGAGATAAACCTCATAACTGTGGTGTATTTGGTAAACGGTTTAGTCAATATGGTACTTTACAGACACACATGAGAACACACACAGGTGATAAACCTCATAACTGTAATGTATGTGGTAAAGATATCAGATTGCTTGGTCATTTAAGAAGATACATGAGAATACATTTACATACAGGTGACAAACCTCATCACTGTGATGTATGTGGTAAAGGACTATTCAACATGCTTCTTTACAGAGACACATGAAAATACATACATACTAGTAGTAGTTTACAGATTAAATGAGAATACATACATAGTAGTTTACAGATTCACATGAGAATACATACAGGCAATAAACCTCGTGACTGTGGTGTATGTGGTATAGGGTTTAGTCAGCTTGTTAGTTTACAGAGACACATGAGAACGGTTCACACATGAGAACACATACAGATGATAAGCTGCATGATTGTCATGTTCACGGTAATGCCAGTTAAAAAATAATCACGGTAAAGGGATCAAAATCAAGATTGTAATTTACATAGACATGTGAAAATTTGTATAAATGTATTATTTACCTGCTGTATATTAATTATTTGATTTAACATATCCAGCCCAAGCTAGCTGGGTCATGCATTTGATCTATAATATGTATTCAAATCCATCTAAACTCCCGTATATGTACATGTAAGATATGAGACGTACATGCAGGGGTTCAAATTATCGGTGGTCCGAGGTCCGTGACCTTCCACTGTTGCAATCGGACTTTCGTTTTGGTTACTAGCTACGCCCGACGGACCTTGGATTTTAAGGGGGTCTCATTGGGGGGTTCTGACCCCGGATCCCGCTTACTGTTTTGTCAGATTCCCGTATCCCGCTTACACTATGTACGTAAGCATTTCTCATTTTTTTGTAATTTCCCGTGTCCCGCTAGACTTCATTTCCTGTTTTCACGGCACAATAATTTGACTTTCACGTGTCACGCTTACAAAAAATCGGTAATCCCGTGTCACGCTTAGACCCCAATGAGACCCACTTTTAAAGGAAATAAAAATGATCTTTGCTGAACTTAATATCTGTATCGTCATTTTTAAGCCATATTATTATTCAAATTGAGATAAAAAAATGTTTCATCCCTGAC
This sequence comes from Mytilus coruscus, assembly GCA_017311375.1. Classification (NCBI taxonomy): domain Eukaryota; kingdom Metazoa; phylum Mollusca; class Bivalvia; order Mytilida; family Mytilidae; genus Mytilus; species Mytilus coruscus. Next base: position 25,371 of record JAASAO010001529.1, read on the forward strand.
CTTGCCGACGAGTGATAAAAGTTATTTTTAAACTTGTATTTCTTGGAAACACAAGGTTATAAATAGTTGCGAGAAGTCATGTGACAAATCGTTTAATCATTTAGACATTTTCGAACAAAAAGAGTCCGTTTCACTTTGGTGTCACGTCTTCAAAGAGAAAGCCTGAAGATCATGAACGGTCTTCAACCACAGGCACTTGTTTCTATCCATGGGAAGGTCGACTGTCCATAAATATAGAAGGATATTCAACCTTCCCATGGATAGAAACAAGTGCCTGTGTCTTCAACGTCTTCAAAAGAAATCAAATGAAGATCTCACTAAAGACCAAAAATGCGATCGTGAAACAGGGGAACAGACATTTAAGCCCCACTGGAAAATCGATCGAACCGATATTTTGATGAATCAACTGGTCTAATGTCATGCACATACTGAAAAAAGTTCCGCACCCATTCAGAAAGTAAGGGGAACACAAAATCTTAAAATAGATCCAATAAAAATATACGAAGTGACATTCAGCATTTATCTTATCCACGGAAGTGACCAAAATTTTAAGTCTATAAAGATTAATTGTCAGACACTAAACTTGGACAATGTATTCTCAAGCAGCAATGTAAGGCTGATCAGTTAAATAGATATAAGGTTCTTTTCAACACTGCATACAGTATTGCAAAAATGGGAAACCCTTCAGTGACTATGAACACGATGAATTTATTCTTGAAATCCAGTGCAAAAATGGTGTTGATGTGTAAGCAGTATTTCAATATTGAAGGTTGTAAACTGTTTATTCGCTGAATAGCCCATTATATGAGAAACGAAACATCACATGCAGTTCAAATATGATTAAACAAACTAACTTTACTCCAAAAGCACATTAATTTTGTATCTTATTGAGTTATGAAATATTTCATGTAAAAGTAGGACCTGGGATTTAGGTTGTGGACCTTTTAGTTTGGAGTGTCAAAGGTCCTGGACCTTCCAGTACAAAATGTTAATTTGAACCCCTGACATGTACAGTTTACATGGTCATGATGGTATACCATAGATATAAAAAGATGTGATACGAATGCCAATGAGACAACTCTCCATCCAAGACACAATTTGTGAAAGTAAAAACAATTAATTATAGGTCAAAGTACAGTTTTCAATACAGAGTCTTGGCTCACACCGAACATCAATCTATATTAAGGACCCCAAAAATGACTAGTGTAAAACTATTCAAACAGGAAAACAAACGGTCTAATCTATAAACACGTAAAAGGGAGAAACGAGAAACACTTATGATTCATAAGTTATGAACCACTTTTATGTGATGTTAATATACTGAAAGTTGTGTTGATGTGTTTAATCATGATACTTGACAAGCAGTGACAAGATACCTTTTGAAAGTTGTGTTGATGTGTTTTATCATGATACAGGTACTTTACAACATGTACAATGTACCTTAAATTGTGTTGATGTGTTTAATCGTGATACTTGACAAGGTACCTTAAGTTGTGTTGATGTGTTATTAAAATCATGATATCTTACAAGGTACCTTAAGTTGGGTGGATGTGTTTAATCATGATACTTCACAAGGTATATTAAGTTGTGATGATGTGTTTATTTGTGATACTTGACAAGATACCTCAAGTTGTGTTGATGTGTTTAATCATGATACTAACTTTAGAAGGTACATTAAGCTGTGTTGATGTGTTTAATCATGATACTTTACAAGGAACGTTAAGTTTGGTGAATGTGTTTAATCGTGATACTTGACGAGATGCATTAAGTCTAATGTGTTGATGTCTTAAATTATGATATGTTACAAGGTACCTTAAGTTGGGTGGATGTGTTTAATCATGATACTTCACAAGGTATATTAAGTTGTGATGATGTGTTTATTTGTGATACTTGACAAGATACCTCAAGTTATGTTAATGTGTTTAATCATGATACTAACTTTACAAGGTACATTAAGTTGTGTTGATGTGTTTAATCATGATACTTTACAAGGTACGTTAAGTTTGGTGGATGTGTTTAATCGTGATACTTGACGAGATGCATTAAGTCTAATGTGTTTATGTGTTTAATCATGATATTTCATTATTTGACAAGGTACATTAAGTGGTGTTGATGTGTTCAATCTTAAAACTTGACAGGATACCATCAGTTGTGCATTGATCCGTTCTAGAACTTATTCAAAACTTATTTATTGATTTAAAACCGGGAAAGATAACTCCCAATACAAAAATGTTCACATAGCAAATTCAAATTAATAGCAATCTTTACCATCAATGTTCACAAACACTTTGATTCAGAATGGTTGACCGATTGATATTTGGCGTTTAACGCCACTTTCGTCACACTTGGCTATATCGTGGCGGCCAAGATTTATTTTTGGAGGAAGACAGAATACCCAAAGAGAAACACAAACCTTTAGCGGGAACATAGGCTATCATAAAAGAAATGAAAGGATATGTGCTATCTATGATATCCATGGCACAAAATCAGTATACAATGGGAACAGTAAAAGACACAAAAAACAAAGGAGAAGCGCTTTTATTGCTGTTCTTCAGCTCAAGGTCACAGTGAGGCCATAAACATATTACAAGTCAATAATCCGGCGATGTTTTTGAGCTTATTTTTACAAATTTGTGACAAACTGACTGCCTATAACGAAATGTTTTAAAATATGTTATGTTTTTATTAAAAATTGAACCAAAAAAATAGTATGTTTTTGTCTATATAGTAGATACCCTTTAGGGATTACTTCAAAAGTTCTATGTAATATAAAAAACTTAACTGACATAGATTTTTCCAAGACTCATCACTTTATTACATAAGGGAGATACCATTTGATTCTTAGAGGGGAGGGAAGCTAGAATGTAAAACAAGGGCAGGATGACACTATTAGCCAAAAATAAGGCAGGATAGCAACTTTATGTAAAAAAAATATCAGGATAAACTAATAAAAAAAAAGCAGGACCGAATAGAGTGAAGTAAAAAAGCAAGACAAAGATTACAATTAAAAAAAATAAATCAAACCATTCTCAATTTTACATTATAAAGTATCAATTAAAATGGCTTAACTCAATCAAAGGACAAATTTATACAATTGAACATACACTGAAAATAAATTAGAATGTTTTTAAAACATTTTAGCATGCATCTGTTAAGCATGTAATATCATGAAGAGTGTTTCCTTACAATGATTGATTAATCGGTTTGTATAGTTGTCAAGGGGCAAATAGTTTACGCATGGTCAGGAAGAAAAGAAATTACTTAGTTTGCCGATGATTTTCTGTCTGTAAACCCCATTATGGTCCCCTCTATATAAAATTACGATCCAACTTTAATATCTATTTTTTTAACCATAATTTAAAAAAATAATTTAGGATAGCAACACTTATAGCCAGTTTGACCTCCTCCCTAACTATGTGATAAAAATAAATTTAACCATCTTTTGATTTATTGTCCCTTTTTTACAGACTTTACAATTTGTGCGTCCGGCTAAGCTAGCTATTAAACTGATTTTATTTTGATTTCATTTTGATGTATTTGTCTTTATTTCTATCTGGGAACAGTATATCGAAGACGCAATGTTTTATGTTCATTATAAACAGAGAAACTATGTAGCAGTGCACTTATATAAAACGGCGATTCGTATCCGTAAAGGAGGTGTTCCATTATTGGAAGGAAATACATATTGAAGAATATAACGTTGGTCTCTTTCCCCGACTTAAATTCTCCCTTCAAAAACAAAGTAAGTTTATGATTAGAAGACAATGGTTTATTTTATTCTTTACAAACTGGAGTGAGCAATAAATGGGTAGACTTGACACTGTTTATAACGTGAAAACTATGAAGAAGCTATTATCTGCTTGTCCAGACTGAAATTTGTCATGTAAGACGGTGAATAACAAAGCAAAAATTTAAAATAGCCTTCCAAGACGTCATAATTATTTGGACTAGGTTATACCTGTATACGTGATTGGTAATTAATCATATTATGAGACAACTATGCTCCGAAGTTAAATAAAGTATCTAGATGCATCCTGTAAGAAATTAAAGGCATCCACCACTTGGACTTCAACAATGAGGAAAACCCATACTTCATGAATAGCAAACTGTAAAAGGCCCCAAAATCGAACATTGACAAATGTTAAACAGTTCAACTGGGAAAATTAACGTCCTGATTTTAGTACAAACAATGAATGAAAAACATATATGATAATATACTATGTTACCACTGTCTGTCCGTTCGTCCGCCCCATTATGGGTATGTAGGTATTCCACACGACTCCTACAGTTTGATTGCAACCTAGGTCAATCATGGTCCAGTAACTGAATTTATTGTGGTGTTTTCTACAAAGTCATTTGAAAGTTGCATATCTATCCAAGCATATCAGATTGACAACTATCTTGAGGTTCTATCCCTAGTTCATGGTTAAGCAACTTTAAATTAATTAGCAATGTTGCTGTTAACAGTTCATAAGATTGTCTTTCCTGATTTTATTTATGCAGACAGGCGAGACATATCTTTCACAAATTGAGTCAACAATTTACTTAGTTTAGATTTTAAAGAATATGTGGCATGCATGCCAATGAGACCACTCTCAATCCAAGTTACAATGCATAAAAGTTAACAATCATAGGTCAAAGTACAGCCTTCAACACCATGAATTCAGAGCTTGTAAATTATGTTGACATTTTCCAACATTGTTTTACTTATGAACAAATAAGATGTGAGGTATACATCAATGAGGCAGTACATCATATAAATTTGTTTTACATGTCGTATATAATATAGCATATATAGGTTGTAAGAATTACCCAAACATACAGATGCATAAAGTGGGTCTCATTGGGGTCTAAGTATGATGCGGGTTTGCAGATTTTTTGTAAGCGTGACACACATTTGTGACACATGAAAGTCAAATTATTGTGCCGTGAAAACAGGAAATAAAGTCTAGCGGAACACATGAATTACAAAAAGAAGAGAATTGCTTATGTGCATAGTGTAAGCGGGGTACGGGAATCTGACAAAACAGTAAGCGGGATTCGGGATCAGAACCCCCCATAAATGCACAGAATATCAAAAAAGATATGTTGTATATATATGCCATGTGTGTCAATTGCAGAAAGGTATCAAAAGGTTTATCATGTTTATATGTCTTTTTTTTTTTTGTTCCTTACAGAGTTGTGTAAGAACTCACATACTGGAGATAAACCTTATTAACATGATTAATAAGATGTTAGAGGGAGGAGAGGATTTAGTCGCAATCAATGGTACTCTACGTAGCTGTATACAGAGACACAACTACACACAGGCTGGTAAAACACTTCATAAATGTGATGTTTGTGCTAGAGAATTTAGTCAAAGTGGTGACTTAAAGAGACATGTGAGAACACATACTGGTGAAAACCCTCATAAATGTGATGTTTGTTTTAGAAAATTTTCTCGAGATAGTGAATTAAAGAGACATATGAGAACACATACTGGTGAAAAACCTCATAAATGCGATGCTTGTGGTAAACATTTTTCTCTCAGTAGTTACTTAAAGGCACACATGAGAATACATACTGGTGAAAAACCTCATAAATGTGATGTCTGTGCTAGAGAATTTACTCAAGGTAGTACCTTAAAGAGACATATGAGAACACATACTGGAGATAAACCTTATTGCTGTGATGTATGTGGTAAAGGGTTTAGTCACCTTGGTAGTTTACAGATTCACATGAGAACACATACAGGTGATAAACCTTATGACTGTGGTGAATGTGGTAAGGGGTTTAGTCGTATAAGTAATTTACGGGATCACATGAGAACACATACAGGTGATAAACCTTATATATGTGATGTATGTTGTAAAGGGTTTAGTCAGCATACTAATTTACAGACTCACATGGGAACACACACAGGTGATAAACCTCATAACTGTGATGTATGTGGTAAAGATTTTAGATTGCTTGGTCATTTAAGAAGACACAAGAGAACACATACAGGTGACAAACCTCATGAATGTGATGTATGTGGTAAAAGGTTCAGTGAGCATTGTAATTTGAAAATTCATATGAGAACACATACAGGCGATAAACCTCATGGGTGTGATGTATGTGGTAAACGGTTTACTCAGCTTGGTAGTTTACAAATTCACATGAGAACACATACAGGCAGTAAACCTCATTACTGAGTCTGTGGTGTATCATGTGTATGTGGTAAAGGATGTAGTCAGCTTGGTAATTTACAGAGACACATAAGAACACATACAGATGATAAGCTGCATGATTGTCGTGTTTGCGGTAATGTCAGTTAAACAATAAACACGGTAAAGGGATCAAGTCAAGTTTGTAATTTACATAGATTAGTGAAAATTTGTATAAATATATTTTTTACCTTATGCATATTACAATGAGGGGTACTGCTTGTACAAGTAATTTTTGTCGAGCCTTCGACTTTTGTCGAAAAAGCGAGACATAGCGATCCTACATTCCATCGGCGTCGTTGTCGTCAGCGGCGTCCACAAATATTCACTCTGTGGTTAAAGTTTTTGAAATTTTAATAACTTTCTTAAACTATCCTGGATTTCTACCAAACTTGGACAGAAGCTTGTTTATGATCATAAGATAGTATCCAGAAGTAAATTTTGTAAAAAAAAAAATCATTTTTTCCGTATTTTACTTATAAATGGACTTAGTTTTTCTGCCAGTTAACATTACATTCACTCTGCATGCTCTGTGGTTAAAGTTTTTAAAATTTTAACAACTTTCTTAAACTATCTTGGATTTGTACCAAACTTTGACAGAAGCTTGTTTATGATTAAAAGCTAGTATCTAGAAGGAAATTTTGTTAAAACTTTGTTCCATTTTTTCTGTATTTTACTTATAAATGGACTTAGTTTTTCTTCCAGTTAACATTACATACAGTCTGCAGTTTAAGTTTTAAAACATTTATTAGATTCATAACTATCCTGGATTTTACCAAACTTGGACAGAAGCTACTTACAATCAAAAGATAGTATAGAGAGGAATATTTTTATTTTTTTTTCCCCTCATTTTTGTTGAGCCTAGCTGCGATTAACAGCAAAAGTAGGCGAGACACTGGGTTCCGCGGAACCCTTACGAATTTTTATTTACTTGAAGAAGTAAAAAAACCAACACATATAAGTAAATTATATTGTTTGAATAATCTCCTTTTAATTTTCTCAAAATTCACTTGTATAAGTACATTTTTCTTACAATCCCACAAAAATTCTCAAGTTTTGAGATACAAAACCATGCCTTTGATGATTTTTCCCAGGTTAGCTCGTAATTTTTGATTGGATATGGATCAGAAATATGGGGATTCAGTACTTGTGATATTATCAAAAAGGTTCATCTAAAATTTTGTAAGTTGCTTCTGAATCTGAAATCTTCTACTCCCAACTGTATGATATACGATGAGCTAGGACGTTTCCCACTTGCTATTGATGCAAAATTATGGATGATATCCTACTGGTCTAAATTGATTATGGGAAATTAAAGCAGTCAAAGTATTCTTGTATTATATATAAACTACTGTACCACTTGTATTGTACTAAAAACATTGGTTTTAAATGATTAATATTTGTTAAACGTATATTTGATGAATGTGGATTTTCTTATATCTGGAACACGCAGCTCTTTTTAAATGATGTATGGTTAAAATATAATATCAAAGCAAGATTGTGTGATCAATTCAAACAAACATGGAATGAGACTATTCAAAACATTATGTAAATTTAGAATATGTAACCATAAACTTACATTCGAACTTGGAAGATGGTACAATATAGAAAGGGAAAATAGAAAGTGTAATTTATGTAATATAGATATTGGAGATGAATTTCATTACACATACATTATATAATTTACTAATTGCTCACATTTTAAAGAAGAGAGAAATAAATTTATAAATTGAAATTTTAGTAGAAGACCAAATATTATACTATTTACTGAAATTATGTCGTCTACAAATAGGGCAGATCTCATAAATTTATTTATGTGTTTAATGTATTGTATTACATGTCTTCTCTGTACCTATGTATTTGGTGATGAGAAATAAAGATATATATAATCAGTTCAATGTTTCATCTCATTAACTCAACAACAATGAACAAAGAAACTGATTGGGTAAAGATCTTAAGTATTTGCGCAAGGCCTTCAAAAATTGCTCCTTAAGAGCTTGTAAATGAGCAGTGTTCTGAAGATAACAGACGAATGGGATTTTCATTTTCCGTGAAATTACACTTGAATGATTAGCAAAGACATCTCCAAAGGGCAAACATTTTAAAATTCTATTAGAGCAAAGAAATCCTAACAATTCAAGAAAAGAAGATAGGATGACTTTTTTATACAAGTAAAAAAATCTGAATGTCTAAGGGACATTACTGAGCCAATTTTTGTCTCGCCTTGACGAAGTCAAAAAGCGAGACTTAGGTATGCTGTTTCCGGCGTCGGCGACGGCGGCGTCAACAATGTATTAGTTTGTGATTAGGTCTAGTTCATGGTGAACCACTAGTGGTAGGTCAATGATATTTGGTATGCAGTTGTACTAGCATTGGCACATCTCATTACCATGGAGATTACTTGGCCCCGCCCCCTCAGTCGAGGTCTATTGACTTTGAAACTTTTCATTGTTTACATGTATTAGTTTGTGATTAGGTCAATTTATGGGGAACCACTAGTGGTAGGTCAATGATATTTGGTATGCAGTTGTATAAGCATTGGCATATCTCATTTCCATGGAGATTATTTGGCTCCGCTCCCTTAGTCATGGTCTATAGACTTTGAAAATTTTGCTAAGTTAACATGTATTAGTTTGTGATTAGGTCAGTTCAAGGGGAACCATTAGTGGTAGGCCAATGTTAATTGGTGTTCAGTTGTATAAGCATTAGCACATCTCATTTCCATGGAGAATATTTGGCCCCGCCCCTCAGTCATGGTCTATTGACTTTGAAACTTTTGCTTAGTTTACATGTATTAGTTTGTGATTAGATCAGTTTAAGATGAACTGCTAATGTTAAGTCAATGATAGTTGGTATCCAAATGTATCGGCATTTGCAAGTATCGTTCCATGGAGATTATATAGCCCCACCCTGATCATGGTTCATTGACTTTGAAACTTTTACATAGTTTACAAGTTAATGTTTGTGTTTAGGTTTGTTTAAAGGGAACGACTTATAATAAGTCAATGGTATTTGGTATGCAGTTGTATTAGCATTGGCACATCTCATTCCATGGAGATTGTTTAGCCATGTACCTTCAGTCATGGTTCATCGACTTTGAATATTTGCATAACTTACATGTTAAAGTATTGCTATTTTAATTTCAACATTTGCATTCCCGTATGAAAAACATGACACGTACTCCAGCCGGACAGTAGCAGTACTGTAGCCGTACTGAGAACCGTACTTATAATATTCATTTGGACTTTTCTTTGAATTGCTTATAATAGATACCCCGGCTGGACTTTCCGCGAAATTAGCCGTAAACCGGCTCGAAATATTTAAATTAGCAGGAGTCCGGTTCATAAAGTCCAGCTGGACTTCAATAAAAGTACGTCTGAAAAAGAATCCAGCCGGCATTTCTGGCAAAAAGTGTGGTTTGACTTTTAAAGGTGATCTCAGCAGGAGCGAATCTAGCCATTTTCAAAAGGGGGGGTTCCTACATGTAACTCAGGATAAAGGGGGTCCAACCATATGTCCCCATTCAAATGCATTGATCATCAAAATAATGGGGGTTTCAACCCCCGGAACCCTCCCCCTGGATCCGCCACTGCTCAGTTTTTCTTCAGATGGTTGATTCTTCTGATTTAATTTGCATCATGCATCCCTTGCTATAATCTGAAAATACAAAAAAAAAACAGATGACATTATGCATATATACTGGTTATTTCTTTTTCTTTTTTGTACTGTCTTACTGGCAAAACCAAGAAATGGGGAATTGAGAATTAAGTTAAAATGCTAACTTCTAAAAATTTGTGGTTATAATAGCCTAAATAATTTTAAAGTGGCTAAAAATAAAATAAAGTTGGCTTTGAAAATCACTTAAAGTGTAGAAATCAAAAAACTTTCAAAACAACTCAAATAATAGGGGGAATAAAAAATATAACAATACATTTTTTTACATAACAATTCAAAACAGGAAGTGACAGTGACATAACAGACAAGATGAAAATTATTGCATGAATATAAATATTTGATGTAGGTTTTTTATTCTTTTTACTCTTCAAAAATAAGAACTAAGCTATTTATAATATTGTAATTATTTTATTAATATTTTGAATAAAAAGAGCATATCAGATAATATCACCAAAATGGTGGAATTCAAATTATTTATTGTACTTACCAGAATATTCAATTCAAAACACATGCAAACAGCAATCTTCCTAAATTGTCATTGATGCCAGTCAGAAGGATCCATCTTCTCTATTTAATGTGAAAAGATTACTACTTCCAAACATTTGCTTTACATCCCATTATGTAAAATTCTCATTTTGTTCAAGAAAGAAGACACATCTTCCTGTTTATTCCAAATTCAAATTTTGTTGTATTGCAATACATGAGGTTGTTTAAGGAGTTGTTTTAAATGTTCCTCTTATGACTAATTGCATAATGCCTTAATTTTGAATATGTGATATATTAAAAAAAGAAAATCAATTATTAATTTGTTTAATTATGAAATTTTTAATAAAAGTGATAGTAATTGCAGAAATATGTATTTCGAAATGTGTTCTCCTACATATGGCCTCAATCTCTGTGGAGATAGTACTTCCTGTGACCTGTCCAGACTGAGGTTAATTGAAAACAGATGGCACATTTCTACAAGACTAACTGCTATTAAATCACTGTTATATGGCTCAAGTTTCTAATTGATGTTAAAGAATGAATGATAATTATTAATTTTATGCATTCATCTAATTAAATATAAATATACTAGAAAATGTATAAATTTAACCTGTAACAGATGTTGCTAGTGGTTTTTTTTTTATTTTTATGAAAAAAGTAGAAATGTTAAATAATTGTTGTATTAAACGTATTAACTTGGATATAATTCAATCAAAATTCACCAAAATTAAATTTTAACTTTCCATCAACAGTCTATGTTAAATATTCCATAATGGAATTGAAAATCTAGGGAAAGTATCACATCTTATTGTTTGAACTAAAAGTATATTGCAAAAAAATTATTTTATCATTATTATTACTTGCAAACTTTCATTTTTAACTGTTTTACATTTTGAAAGAATTGTTCCTTTCAAGGAACAGAAGCTATTGTGGCAAACTTTTTATTTCTGTAAGGGTAGATTTGGCTGATGAAAATTTTCTAAGTCGAAATGCCTGCTCATAAATGAATGTAAAATTTTCTAAGACAAAAATCCTGCTGATCATTCTACAGAAAGGAATAAATTTCCTCAAAAGTCCAGCCGTGTTTATTTTCTTGTCAGCATTACAAAAAGTGCGGTTGGACTTAAGAAAATACCGGCTGGCAAATAACCCAAGTATAAGAAATAGTACGTGTACGGCTCATGTCAGACTGGACTTTTCAAAGTCAGACTGGAATACGTCTCAAGTCCAGCTGGAGTCCGGTTGAACTCCTGTTGAAATTTTCATACGGGTTATCAAAATTACAAAAAGGCGAGACATATCTCTGTGATAACAGTTTATTTTTTTATCTGTACAAGTAAATAAAATTCACTTGTATAAGTATCCTACAAATTTACTTATATAAGTATATTTATAATTACTTCTTCAAGTAAATAAAAACTACTTGTATAAGTAAGTACCCCTGACTGTATTCATGGTATTAACTCAATGATTGTGGATCATATCCAGCCCAAATTGTGTCATACACATGATACAGTTGATTAATAATACATAGGGGAGAAGATTTTATAAGTTGGCAATCTGATTAAAATTCAGATCTATCTTTACTCGCTCATATGTAAGAACTGAGATGCACAGTATACATGGTATAGTGTGTTTTTATACGACCGCAAAAAAATTTTGTGGTCGTATATTGGTATGACGTTGGCGTCATCGTCGTCCGAAGACACATTGGTTTTCGCACTCTAACTTTAGTTTAAGTGAATGGATCTCTATGAAATTTTACCATAAGGTTCAATACCACAAAAGGAAGGTTGGGATTGATTTTGGGGGTTATGATACCAACAGTTAAGGAATTAGGGGCCAAAAAGCATTTTTGTAACTTCCAGACAATAACTTGTGTGGAAATGTATGGATCTCTCTGACATTGTACCACAAGGTTCCATATCACAAAGGGAAGGCTGGAATTGATTTTGGGGGTAATTGCCTCAAAATGTTAGGAATTAGGGGCCAAAAAGGGCAAAAACAAGCATTTTCTAGTTTAATTTCATGACAATAACTTGTGTGTAAGTGTTTGGATATTTCTGAAATTGTACTACAAGGTTCCATATCACAAAGGAAAGCTGGAATTGAGTTTGGGGGTAATTGCCCGAAATGTTTAGGAATTGGGGGCCAAAAGGGCCAAAAATAAGCATTTTCTAGTTTCCGGACAATAACTTGTGTTCAAGTGTATGGATCTCTCTGAA
>JAASAO010003380.1:0-16401 GCA_017311375.1 Mytilus coruscus
TGCATTTGTTTGCACCTGTCCTAAGTCAGGAACCTGATGTTCAGTGGTTGTCGTTTGTTGATGTGGTTCATAAGTGTTTCTCGTGTCTCGTTTTTTTATATAGATTAGACCGTTGGTTTTCCTGTTTGAATGGATTTACACTAGTCATTTTTTTTTTTTTGGCCCTTTATAGCTTGCTTTTCGGTGTGAGCTAAGGCTCCGTGTTGAAGGCCGTACTTTGACCTATAATGGTTTACTTTACAAATTGTGACTTGGATGGAGAGTTGTCTCATTGGCACTCATACCACATCTTCTTATATCTATGTTCATCTCCAGATATATAGAAAATAAAAATACGTCATTAGGGGTTTAATTTACATGTACATAATGCTTAAACATACCGCTCAAAACAGCAATAATTTCATTTAAATTCTGTGATTGACAGATAACCCTTCTAACCATCGACTACTGAGTAGATGGTAAGCTCGGGGAAACTGATAGCTAACCATAAGCGGTACTAGATCGATGGTACTCGAGGACTTTTAGTCAGCCAGCAGCGGCACTTTGTGGATGCTACCGTCTTGGACTTATAGTCAAAAAGCAGCAGTACTAGGAAGATGATACACTTGGGGACTGATAGCCAACCAGTAGCTGTACTACTACCCTTTGACTAATAGTCAACCAACAGCGTTACTGAGTGGATGGTACCCTCAGGGACTCATAGTTCACCAGGCAATCACCAACCTCTCTTATTAAATCTCTGTTATAGGTTGAATTTCTGTAAATATCAACAATGCAATTTCCCATAGGAACTCCTTTCACGGCTAAAACTGTACCACTTTTACTATGAAGTTTTGAAAAAAAAATGTATCCTAGAATGGAAAGTTCATATGCAGTACTATTTCTTTCAAAGGTCAAAATATAGGGCTGTGCGGCATATTTTCAACGTTAATATGCCCCGAAATTCTAAGAGTTTAAACTTACATTAAATTTCTACACTACCCCAACCTTGACTTAAGGATTTCCACAGACTTCAACTTGATCACTATGAATATGTATATTTACTGGTAACATTCCCAAGTTATGTCTCTATGAGATGAAACATAGAGATCATATCCGGGAACCAGTACGTAAACAAAATTAATTGTCTATGAATATTCTATATCTCCCCAAAAGAGGCGTGGTTTGAAAAACAGCTGTATTTACAAAGAGCAACCTAAACTGAATCATTGTATCTATATGATCTTCAAGAATTTTTAGAAAATTCTAACATTGATGGAATTCAGCCTGTCACACTTGATATTGAAACGAACTTTTCGTATATTTTAGAACTTTTCTGGTATTGTACAACTAATTTTCGCGAACCATTTATGTTCGCGACTTTTGCGAATAGAAAAATACCAAGAAAATAAATCGTCGCAAATACATAACACTTGGGTCTACTCTTATATGAGTACATCAAGAAAATTTGAAAACCGTGAAAACAAATCGTCGCAAAGCCGGCTAAAAAAACGCGAAAAAAAAAGTATCCGCAAAAATAGTTTGGTTTACCGTATGCGGATGATACACAATACCACTTGCTGAATTTAGCCATGATTTACAATGTATGTTGCATAAATTTTCGGAGTATTGTAAGCGATGTAAAAATAAAAATTAATATTGATAAAACAAAAGTTTTCGTATTTTCATGAGAAATATAACTCGAAACTTGATATCAAATATTAATGGAAATGAAATTGAGGTAGTCATCAGCTATAGATTTATTGTCTTGGTATTTTATTTTCTATAAGTGGCTCATTTATTTCCATGAGTAATATCTACGTGACCAGGCGATTAAAGTAATGTATGCTGTAAAAATAAACAAATCTAGATCTAGTCGATCGAATGCCAACTAGATGTGAATGATATGGCCATTGTGTAAAGCATATGGGTGTGAAATAATAATAATTCGAAAATTTAGATATAAATGAGAGAGTTCATTTGCCCTCTTGCAAGCATATATTACGCTTGCAGATTTGAATCCCGGATAACTTAAAGTGTATTGGGAAGATATAATAATTCAGTTAACGTTAAGTCCCGTGTGATTTTTTTTCTGGTGTCGCTTACAAGAAGGAAAAGAGAGAAGAATTTAATGTTAGTTATATAATCTGTTATATGTAAATCTTTAACTATGTTTATGATAGTAAATGGTTATCCTGCATTAAGAAAATTTTTGATGTCTGTGGAATGTCAAATATATAGCAAAGTACAATTTATTTCAGAAAAGTTGGTTCGTATTAAGAGTTCAGCAAATATTACGTGACCAGTCGATTCAAGAATGGTCAACGGAAATGAACAATTCGCCATAGGCGCTGTGTTATAGATTGTACAAAATGTTTTTAAAAGTAAAACAAAACAGCAAACTCCAAGCTAAGGTTAATTCAAAACGAAGGGAAGTCCAAAAAAAACTGACAAACTGAAAAAATATTAACAATAGGAACGAATGAAATTATTCCTGACTTGGTACAGGCATTTTCCGATGTAGATGGTTGGTTAAACCTGGTTTTATAGCTAGCTAAACCTCCCACTTGTAAACAGTAATTTGAACATTATTTATCATGACTGCCATTTAATTTATTAATAACCTTATGTAAATTTAGATGTAAGAACAGTTTGCCTATTGGGACTGGAAGGTGGCACAACATACCAAGATCTGATAGATTACGTCACCTTTGCGACTCAAGTGACATCGGTCACGAATACCATGGGAAAGCTCAGAGGACAGTAGATACCAGCATAGAAGGTAGCACTATGGCTCTGTGATACAACCAATTTAATGGAAGAACATTACAGATTCTGAACAGTTTGTGATGATTCTAAAGTTTTTGAAAGAAAATGAAAATAACGTTTGTTTCTTTAGAAAATTAGTGAAAAAAATAAAGCAACATTACCTCTTTAAACAAATCTTTGCCTTTATGTTACTTAAACAAATAAACACAAACACTCTTTATAATTTAAAATTTTAATGAAAGATTCATTTTGTCACAATCGATAAGAAATTGTAAAAGTATTTGTATCATCTTTATATACTGCTAGAAGTAATTGAACATAATAAAATATAAGCTATTTATTGATAAGAAACTTGATATAAAACGTATTTTTTTCAAATATACAAAGGGAGAAAATTCAATCTTATTTAACAAAATTGTAAACAGATGACATAAACAAGTTTTTTCTTGACACAAAGTAAGCGACCCATAAACAACTGCTTTAATTAAAATGATTAACATGTAAAACTATCAACAGATGACATATACCAGTTTTCATGACTTGGTAATGCTTTACGTAAATAACAAAATTCTGTTAGAATACAATCTGCTAAGTAGGAGACCCTAAGCGGGAGGTTTGGCTAGCCATAAAACCAGGTTCAACCCACCATTTTTTCTTAAAATGTCCTGTACCAAGTCAGGAATATGGCAGTTGTTATCAAATAACTCGTTTCTATGTATGTTGGCGTTTGTATTTGTTGCACTTCAGTGTTTCTGTTGTTCCGTTGTTTTCCTCTTATAGTTGATGTGTTTCCCTCGGTTTTAGTTTGTAACCCGGATTTGTTTTCCCTAAATCGATTTATGACTTTTGAACAGCGGTATACTACTGTTGCCTTTATTTGTATATCCATTGAAATACTTGTAAAAAGAGCCTTCAAGAACTGCTGTTATCAAAACATTTGTTCAGAAATTAACATTTATGAATTTGTTGCTTTTTTTTGTATCAAAACAGATTTGCTGGCTCTAAGCATTGACAGTGCTTTTAAATTTGTAGTGATATAGAACGTGTGTGGATATGATTGAACTTGATGTAAGTTATGCACGTATGTCAGCAATTTTTTTAGGCAAAATGGTATGTAAAGATTTCTTTTGATTTGGGACTTATTGTTAATATCTTTGTTTGTGTTAAATGATTTACATGAGGATTATTGGAAATAACATTCATTTTTAGTAATGACTGAATTTTTACTTGTTGTTGAGACTTGACAATTTAAAAATGTTATATATTTGCCTTGGACATGTGTCTAGGAGGGATTGAAATTAGATTTGTTTGTGAATTTTGTACAAATTCAAATGCAAATTAGACTATATTCAAGTTAACAAGTCAGATTACTCAGAAGTAAATTGAATATCACTTCAAACTCAGAGTGGTCCTAATTCTGCGAGAAGGTAAGAAGTTTTTATTTTATTGGTGTAAGCTTCCTTAATATTTAAGATGAAGATCAGCATTACAATACTCTTTTATTGATATATTAATGATTCATAGTTTCTTTTAAATTACATTTGATCATAGCTGAATCGTTTCTATTTATAAATTCTGTATAAGGAAAATATGGTATCGCAAAGGCTTTTATGGTTTAACAGGTTTTATAAAAAATCTTTATTTTAAATAACATTCAGTGTGAGAAGAATACAACATAAACAAACAATATAACAATACTCAAACTTAACAATTATAAACTTATTTGGACGGAAATTACAATATCTTGTATGAAAATGCCTTTCTATCTGTTCATTTGATACAGTTGTCCTAGGTATAAACATATTTAATGTAATGTACTTAATTATAATAATTCAAGTAAGAAATACACCTTCAGGTAACACTGCAAGGCAAAATTTAAATAGTATTGTTAAATACACGGAAATGCAAATATAAGCATTGAGTTATCTTTTATTGGAATAACTTTTGTAAAAACAGCTTTATCCGAACATTTGTTGGAGAAAACACAACATCTGTTGCTGACAACACAACAAAAACAACATATGTTGGAGACAACGCAACACACACAACATCTGTTGGAGACAACACAACATCTGAAAGTAAAAAAAAAACAATTTTAAGCTCTTACAGTATTTTTTGGGATTACCCAATTTGCAGGGATAAAATATTTGAGTTGTGAAGAATAACGGTTATACGTTTTATGGTTACGCAATTGTGTCGCAACTCTTTACAGACACGTTTTCGGGTCTAGGAACTTGACACTTGACACGTAAGACACCAGAATAGTGGTCTGATCTGTTAAGTTACCAATTGTGTCCTTTATCCTATCATGAAATTTTATTCTGAGTCTGGATTAACATGACGATTGATTCAAACACATCAGCTGCTCAACATTTTGGCGCACCCTTTTCTTTATTGGAGTTCAAGCGTATCTCTCAGATTTTTAAAAGGCAGTTTGTATTTTTTTCTCTCGCTTGATGATATTTAAACATCTGTAAAGTACTACTACTTCTGTTTATTTATTTTTGCGTTCTTAGTTTTTTTCATTGTTGAAAATAAGTTTATTTTACTGACGTTCATCAGATGTTATATTCAAATGGATTGAAATATCAATGCAGTGGTCCTACTAACAGATATGTTAAATATAACTCCAATATTTTACCATTAATTAAATGCAAAATACTGTGAACTGTCTAAATATTTTACAAACAAAGCAGTTTCAATAATCAAATGAATTGCTGGTTATGAAAAAACGGTAATGTAGGTTTTAGTAAGCTGTTTGTTTCGGTTCCAGATGAAGAGATTGATATGTTCCTCTGGTAGTTAGATGTATTTTGTTATATTTCGAAGATATGTGCTTCTTGCATACCAAATTGTGGGCTTGGTATTTTTTGCGAGTTATTTATTACGTTAATATACAAGTAACGTGATATTATTTGGCGAAATTAAACAGCAATTGGGATGCAATTGAGTGTAGGTATAATATAAAAAGTAGTTTGTACAATTTCAGACTTCTTGTGCAACTGCATATGTTTTATATGCAAATGTAAATACACTTACTTTTTTTTCTTACAGATTATAACTATGATACACCACCATCCTATAAGAACTATCACTACCACTATTACTACCACTCCCACTACCACAATAATGATAATTATGATCTCGAAGTCATCTGAAACATATTTTTTTACAAACTGTTATTAAGATACCCAGGGCCTCAATAAAATATAAATCTTAAATATGCTGCATCTACTTGCATTTGTATGACGTCCTCTGAAAGTGAGAAGGAATTAAAAACAAACTACAAAGTAATAGTTAAGACTCAAACAATGTTTGTTTAAATCATAATGTCATTGTTCGTCTTCAAAATTACAACTCGGACTCTGTATCTGAGTTTAAATGACTCGGGCTCATTTCAAACAGACAGGAGGCTATTGATTTGGTAAAAGTTAAAATGTTCCATGGTCCAGGGGGTCGTGTTCACTCTGGTCCTGAAGTCCTCGAATGATCCGATTTTAACTACATAATTTGGTTATCTGTTCCCTTATCTTTTCTAGTGAAGAAGGAATAGTAGTCGACTGGAGTGCTTTTATATCAAAAATCTGGCTATTTTAATGTGCTATATCTTTCTAATTTGATTCATTGATTTACTATTAATTTGTTCTTTTTTCTCACGTTGGTTCATTTATTGTCAATACAGTTAACTGCCAGAAGGCGAGACAATGTTATAAAATATGTATTCATTATGCTTTTATCACATGAAACGGTTTATCGTGGCTTGGATCCAAATATAAAACGAACCTAGCTTTCCTATCTTCATAATCAACCAAAACCCAATTAAAGTATATTGTCCCTATATTGGTTTAATAGATTTTGTTTTTCTTGTTATCTGGAAGATTTCACATTTTTTGGGTTGAATGAAATTAGCCATTCGTGTTCCAATTAAGATAAGTTCGATTAAAGGGTGTATCAGTCAGTTTGGCATATTTTTCGTGTGGTATGCCAAATAACAAGCATGTGTCTACTGAGGATGTATAAATGGACACTGAATATAATAATTGATTTATATAGGAATAAAAGGCCTGCGAGGTATTTTTTCAGTGAAAGCAACCCAACGACGGAAAAAAGTATCAACGTATGGCCTTGCAATAATAGAGAATCATCTGAATATTTTCAAATCGATCACAGTTTAGAAATAACGCTTTTTCAAACGTCGCAATCGACACCTTATATATTAAGGACAAAATCACCAGTTGGGCAGCTACATAGAAATAAGAAGATGTGGTACGAGTGCCAATGAGACAACACTCCATCCAAGTCACAATGTGTAAAAATTTAACAATTATAGGTCAAAGTACGGCCTTCAACACGGAGCATTGGCTCACATCAAACAGCAAGATATAAAGGGCCCCAAAATGACTAGTGTAAAATGAACCAACGGTCTGATCTATATAAAAAAAACGAGAAACGAGAAACACTTATGAAACACATCAACAAACGACAACCACTGAACAACAGGTTCCTGACTTAGAACAGGTGCAAACAAATGCAGCAGGTTTAAACGTTTTTACAGGCGCCAACCTTCACCCTAACCTGAAACAGTAGTGTAACATTACAACAAAGAAAGACACACTATAAAATATCAATTGAAATGGCTTAACTCGATCAAAAAGACATATTAACAAAAAACAAGTAAACATACACTGAACGAATACATTTGATCTATGACACAATATAAATACAATATTTATAAAAAAAAAAGGGGGGATGTAAAACAATGTCAAAAAGACAACTATAACCTTGGACAAAATGGCGTTAAATAAAATAACGTACACAGGTAAATTTAAATATAATAATTTTGTCGTTAGGAGTATGGAAATATTGTTTACAATATAAATAAATTTGTTGTTCAAAGTAAGAGTATAGAAGTGATTCTTTAAGTAGATGTTTAGCTACTCAACACTGTCCACTTTATCTCGATCAATAAATAAGTTAAAAAGGGAACTTTACAACAACAAAAATCAGAAAAAAGAAATGAACTCATCATAACAGACGATAAACACATGTACAATATTTGATAATACCATATAAAAATGCCAGCAGTGAATAAAAGCTAGGTCAAAGTACTTAAACCATTGTTAATGCTCATAAAAAAATCATGTGCCACTTACAAGTCGTAAAAGGTGGAAAGAGAGAAAACAGAACAATTGCAAATATATAACCTAAGGTGTTGAATGAATATACTAATGATTGTAATGAAAAGATGTTTTCTATGATAAAAATTATTTCTCAGCAGTAGCATGCATGTTCCATCGTATAGCGTTTACATATCTCAATGTATATACGATTCGCTCGTGCATGTTCACACTATATCTCATCACTTCATATGTGAACATATATTTGTTCCGCATTATACTTGTTCCCCCTGGAACAAAACTATGGATAATAAAAGTTCTTGGGAACAAACATTACATAATATTATTTCCACCCTCATAAGATATTTTCCTGGAACTAAAACGTCATATGGTTTCATAATATTTGTTCCTTTAAAGAAAGAGTGTCATTTGATTTTTTACACCTGATTACATCTTAATTAATGTTCACCTCACATGACATTTACCTGTACATGTATTACATAAAAAGAGCATAAAGAATAGAGTCTGAGGAATAAAACAATTGTTTTTACATATTTAAACGATGGCTTTTATTCTAAACAAGGTAAGAATATATAGTTTTATTATTTTATTACTGCATGCTCCACTGTGACTAACTTAACTAAATGGTCCGTCAGTCTGTACCAATGAAGAAAGTTTAGCTTATACTTTGGTCAAGCATGAAGTTAGCCACAAATTTCTCGCATGTCAGACGATGCATGCATATCATGTCCACGCACCCGTTCTCGATCCTTTTAGATTTCAAGTGATTCTCTGAGTTTTCTTTGTTATATCGATTTTCATATTCTTGATCGATATATAAGATTTGAACATCAGTAAATAGCCTCATCATTAATACCAAACTATTGTTTTCTTTATTTATGACGATTGAATTTGCTATGTATACCACTGTACTCACCGGAACTGGGACCATTTGAAGGTGTAGTACTGGAAACAGCAGTAGATGACTGTTCAACTAAAAAGAACAGTACGTGTAACGAAGTGTGTAATGATAACCAGAATTGTGATGTATTATTCTTGATGTCTGCTATTGGGAATTATTCATGTTGGCGCTTGAAATCGATTTTAACGGGCACCAAAGTTGGGGTAATTAGCAATATTTTAACTCGTCTCTACTTGTGATTCGTCAGTGCTGTGGCTCTAATCATACTCCTTCCTTTACATATTAAATTAATGCCGAGTAACATATTCAAAGTTATTTGTGCAGTTTTATAATAATTTGAAAACAAAATTATTTTTTTAAAATCAATAAAAAGCAAAATGAACTCAACGATGTCTGCAAACTTTATAAAAGAAACAACAATGGCCTAGAATATATCATATCCAATCAAAGTTAAACCATGTAATTGACTTAACATTCACGTCATTTTGAAAAGGAAATGTTAAATATCAATTAACATATTTTTATATATAATAACACCATATCGTTTTACTCACCTTTACATTGAGGTTCACCATAACCATCTAAACAAGCGCAACTACATGATGTGGCATTAAATACACCACCATTTTCACAAGTTACAAATGAACACGTATCACAGTATCCACCGGTGAATAGATATATACAATCACATTTGCTTCCATTTTGTTTTTCGTTGCATATACATTCACATGTGGATTCGTTGACGGCTGCTCCATTATTGCATTGCGTTGAACATTGACTAGTACATAGACTCCCTGTTCAATGAGATTCAAAACTACTTTTACTCTGGTAAAATATATAGACTACGTGAATTGTTTACTTTTACAATAATACAAAGTTTATTTTCACGCGGAAAGTTATAGTCAACAAAAAGATTTTAAAAAAGATAACATTAAAGATCTTATGTAATACAATGATATATGCATTTAATTTATTCACGTTCCTTTTAAGATTTTATAGAATACAATTTAAATCACCACTTTAGGAGCCCATTAAACGCAATGTGATAGGTTCCATCTCACTCGATGCCGTGTTTAGTCCAAAGACATGTAAGTCGTGTTCTTATGGTACACTCTACGCAATGACAATATTTTGCCGCCAGAATGTTTTTGCATTTGCAGAGATTTGACAGGATTTAGCGTCTTAAAAATGCAACAAGTGCCATTTAAATAAAAAAAAAAGAAGCTTAATTTCCAATTAGAAATTTCTCCATTTGTATTTCACCTATGTATCAAACTTATGTCACGTGCTTTTAAATAAATTGGTTATAGATGGTTAGGACGAAACACATTTTTACGTTAGAGTTGTCTCCCTTTAACCAGAAAAAATATAGTGGACATTGTCTGTTTGAGTTAAATAAATCTTCCAAAAAATATTTATTATTAATATTATATTCCGTTGCTGTTTTGCATTATATACTAATAATGTAGCAAATGAACTCCGACAGTTATTTTCGGAATGTTTGCTTGCGTTATTAAAAAGTGGTCCATTACATCAAATAGTAAAAAAAATCTTTTTGTTTTTAAAAAATTCTCGAAATTATATCAATTAATTAAAGAGTATATTTCCCTCATTCATCTGATTTCTTGTCCAGATTTGACTATACTTTTAGTCCTTTATTGTTCGATCAGTGTTTGTATAAAATTTAGGATTTTCAAATATTATAGCCCGAGAATCCCTGAAGAGACATTGATTGTCGAAATGCGCATCTGATGCAGTAAAATTCGTACCGTTAATATTGATAAGGTAATTAAAGGTTATGGAGGGAATGGATTGACCGTGAATGAATATGAATGGAGATCCTCTTGGTCTAGGATCTTTTATACGTATTTGAGTGAATGGTGCTGCTAAGAAAAACTGAATGGCTGTTGCAGTCAAAAACTGTATCTCCCCCTGTATAGGTCAAATTGTGATTCTTTAACTTAAAATACTTAGATATACTCATCCATACAGTAGGTGGAAGCCAGACAAAAGCATTGCCATAATGTGCGGTAAGTGCTGCTCAGCAGATTTCGTCATTTCGTGTGTTTGGTCATCGAATGTGTGGTCTTTGTTCTACTTATGGTTTTTGTTGTTTTTTTTTTTTTTTCGTTTACAAATGTTATTATTATGTCTTTATGAAAAAAAAACCAACATACAGTAAATCTACGTTTCCGAATACATATCACATACCATAATATCCACTCGTGCAAATACAAGCACACATATCTGTATTCCACGTGCCACCATTCTCACATGTCCCAGAACATGAGTCGACTGTAAATAATTATATTTATTAACAAGTTTGTTTAACTGCATTGTTTCGCGGGCAACATTCAGTCGTTTTAGTGTTGGAAAAGAAAGACCGACTAATCGTCCTTGCAACAAAAAACCTTAATAGTTTAAATGTACATCAAAAGAATCATTAACGAACAGCTGTTGCTTAGATTCTTATGTTTTCAATGTTATCTACCTTTCATTATTATAATACAACCAGGTCTACCTGTTTCTCAACAAAATAAAACAATGCGTTTTCATAAAATTACATATATGATTAGACATATATCGTATTTGTGATTTATTAATCACAAAAACTCATACATCCATATTTATTTGGTCAACCGATGAACTGTTTATACTGTTATGCAGTCCTATGTCTACTATTACTAAATCTGGCATATAACCGATCATACTGCATACAATTCCGTTCTGGTTGAAGAAATAATACCACAGATATGCGTTCTTAGTTCTTTGATGATATGCTAAAAATTCTCAATGATACAACATCTGGGGCTTCGACAGGGTATACACCATCTGCTAATAAAGCATCAGCAATCACCTGTAATCAGTCACCTTTAAAAGCAAGTGTCAAAGACGGGAGTATAAAATAAATATGTAGCAATGTTATATATATACTAGTGGACATGTGGATTTGATCAATTACGGGAAAAGATGTAGATGTGAAACAGACTAGCCTGTCTCTGTAGTTACCCTATTTCAATTTCAAGCGCATATGACTATGGATAAATAAAAGATACTAGAACACACCCGTGTCATCGCGGATATGTGACTGAATTAAAGAACATACGCCTTATTTTTAGCCTGGATTTTTAGTATTCGTATTTTCATCTGATAAAGTCATGCTGGTTATAAGGTGCAAAGTTTTTTCTGCTTTCAAAATTTTTCTGTTTGAACCCGTCCTGGTTTTCTTACTACAGTATGACCTTACCGGTTTCCCGTTTGTTGCCATGCCTTTTGTGCGGCATCCGGGGTTTCCTTATCCCTTATCTTTTTATTTAATTGTTTTTATATTTTGCATTTTTCATATTTTGAGGATGAGCGAATCAGGTAAGTGTTTGTTAGTGTGTTTTATTGCATTGTACTTATTGTTTTGGGGAAGGTTAACTTTCTGGTAGTAAGACCCGTCACGGCCAGGCTGGGAAACTGTTTAGGCAAATGCTCACATCAAATATGTACCGATACAGTATGTTAAATGTCCTCCATACACCATAACCCATGGTGGTGCTAATAAAGTATGAAGATACAGAACATACATACATACAACCGGAAACTACATGTGGCATATACTATTGGTATCGGTATCGGATTCGACCCGGAATTTGATAATTAATGGTATCATTAATTATGTGGAAAAGAAAAGGGCCTGGAATGGTGTAATTTATAATCAACACCATTGTCCTATTAGTTATTTATAAAGTTGAATTTTTTTATTCGTCGTTTTTACGTCATGCCGGCTAACAAATTGGACCTCGTTATTTTAGTAATATAGATTAGTTCAATAATTTTGATAACAACTCGTTATTTTAGTATTATAGATGCATGCAATTTCAAGAAACTCCTTTAAATAATCAATGTGTTTTAACGGTAAATTACAAAATGGCAGTACCAAAAATAATTATTATTTGTAATCCCTTAGGATTTTTCATGTCCATTCAGCTTAAACGGTGGCGTGTGTTGGTCATCAGTGCAACCCTAACGTTGGGATACCCAAATCGCCCAGTGGCAGTGTACCCACCTCGCCCACCCATGTCCATTCAGCTTAAACGGTGGCGTGTTTTATTTTGTTACTGTCAAGGCAGTGTACCCACATCGCCCACCCATTTTATTTTGTTACTGTCAATGCTGATAGGAAATTTTCTTGTGGGGATCAGAGAAAAGTTTTGTGGCTTGATTTGGGTTCCCTCCATTGTGGCTTTAAAAGATGGGAACGAATTTGTGCACTGAAGTCTCGATTTGGGTTCCCTCTAAAATGACGGATTCACACTGCCTTTGAGTCGTGTCCCTTAGGATTCAGCTAAAGCGGGGGCGTGTGTTGGTCATCAAGGCAACCCTACACTGTAAGCATTACTTTTCAGTTCAACTGAGTTCGACTTAAAAAAGTTTTTCCAGAACGTTCAACTTACATGTTATTTTGTGAAGCGACCAGAAGCTATATGTTACATATACTATTGGTATCGGTGTCGGACTCGACCCGGAACTTCTTAATTATTGGCAATATTAATTACGTGGAAAACAAATGGGCCTGGAGTGGTGTAATTTTTAATCAACACCATTGTACTATATTAGTTATATATAAAGTTGAATTCTTTGATTCATCGTTTTTACGTCATGACGGCTGACAAATTGGACCTCGTTATTTTAGTATTATAGATAAGTTTGTTCTCTGTGGAAATAAGTGCTGAGTGAAAAAAAAAATCACTATATTTCATTTAGATAAGTTTCATTAAAATTATGTTTTTATGTTCTTCTCTTTTGTGTAAGTTTTACTGCATACGAGTTAGTACAGTACTTGCAACCCTAGGCGTTACTATTTTAGCGATCAATCAGCGGTCATTGATCAGTCACCGATCAGTCAAGTTCGTGTCAAACTCACGTCACCAATCCGTCAGACTTATAGAAAAAATATTTGACTGATCGAACTGATCGGACGGATCGGACGGATGACCTTTCTGACGAATTCAACTCTACTACGTCACAAGTTGAACTCATACAAATAACGGAATCTTAGTTTCGTTTCATTTAATTAAAATGGCGCTACAGAAAAGTACAAATCGTTCAGAAGCTCGACATTTTATTATTAATCATTCAGGAAAGTTTTAAGAATTAAAAGAAAGATAAATATGCAGATAAAACTAAATTTAAATATTATTAAAGAATTGTGATTGTCGTTTATATTTAGGTGATTTTTTTCAAACCCGAAGAGTGCTTATCGCGACTGTTAAAAAAAATTCCGAAAATGCTCTGAAAAAATAAATGAAGTGATCATTTATTGCAGATTTCGGTGTATTATTTTCAATAGAATAAAGAAATATGCAAGTTGGAGACTCGAAAACAATGCAAACAAAATATAAAGTATATTTTCCCTCAACATTCATCATATTTTTTGGGGAACAACCCAACAAAAATAATCATATCCAATGATGGTTTTTGTGTAATTAAATCTTAATGAAATGAAAAAGAAGTATTCTTATTCAGTCTTAAACCCTAAATTATTCAAGTTTTATAAAAAGTGACTTATCCAAAGACAATTAAAATAACTGATTGCTAACAACAGTGCATTATTTTTGATAAAAAGAAGAACTATTAGTACTTTTAAACAATGAAACCATTGAAATAAAGAAATAACTGCATTCTTATTGAACATAAACAAAAGTTTAAGTATCTTTATCCTTATATTATTCATATCTTATACAAAATTACTTATCTAAAGGCATCAATATAGCTGGTTGCAAATGATGTTGCATTATTTCTGAAATAAAAGAATAAAAGAAGAAAAATTTGCATTTTTAAGCAATGCAAAACAACATTTTAGTATCTTTTCCCTGAAATTCAGCATATTTTATGAAAAACAACCCCCCATCCTGATGTACAAAAAGTACGGAAATAAAATGGTGGTTCATGATTTCTATCAAAATAAAGAAATTATTTCATTCGTATTCAACACAAACTAAATTTTAAGTATTTTTATCCTTTTATTATTAAAATTTTATAAAAGAAAACTTATCTTGAGGCCTTTGAAATAACTAATTACAAATTACATTGCATATTTTTTGATAAAAAGAAGAAATATTGGTTATTTTAAACAATGCGAACAACATTTTGGTATCTTTCCTCTGATATTCATTTAATTTTGTGAAAAACAACCCGTTAAGATGTACAAAAAGTACTAAAATCCGATGGTAGTCAATAAGTTCCATTAAAATAAAGAAATGATTACATTCTTATTAAATAAAAACAAAAGTGTATGCATATTTATCCTTAAATTATTCACATTTTATAAAATGAATTTATTTAGAGGCATTTAAAATTACTGATTGCCAACAACAGTGCATTATTTTTGATAAGAAGAACTATTAGTACTTTTAAACAATGAAACCATTGAAATAAAGAAATAACTGCATTCTTATTGAACATAAACGAAAGTTTAAGTATTTTTATCCTTCTATTATTCATATCTTATACAAAATTACTTATCTAAAGGCATTAATATGGCTGGTTGCAAATGATGTTGCATTATTTCTGATATAAAAGAAGAAAAATTTGCATTTTTAAGCAATGCAAAACAACATTTTAGTATCTTTTCCCTGAAATTCAGCATATTTTATGAAAAACAACCCCCATCCTGATGTACAAAAAGTACGGAAATAAAATGGTGGTTCATGATTTCTATCAAAATAAAGAAATTATTTCATTCGTATTCAACACAAACTAAATTTTAAGTATTTTTATCCTTTTATTATTAAAATTTTATAAAAGAAAACTTATCTTGAGGCCTTTGAAATAACTAATTACAAATAACATTGCATATTTTTGATAAAAGAAGAAATATTGGTTATTTTGAACAATGCGAACAACATTTTGGTATCTTTCCTCTGATATTCATTTAATTTTGTGAAAAACAACCCGTTAAGATGTACAAAAAGTACTAAAATCCAATGGTAGTCAATAAGTTCCATTAAAATAAAGAAATGATTACATTCTTATTAAACAAAAACAAAAGTGTATGCATATTTATCCTTAAATTATTCACATTTTATAAAAAGAATTTATTCAGAGGCATTTAAAATTACTGATTGCCAACAACAGTGCATTATTTTTGTTAAAAAGAAGAAAAATTGGCATATTTAAACAATGCGAACACAATTTTACTATTTTTTGTTGTTGATATATATCACTATTTTTAAAACTAACAACCCATCCTTATGTACAAATAGAACTGAATTCCAATGGCGGTTCATGATTTCCATTAAAATAAAGAAAAAAAAAAGCATTATTATTCAACACAAACACAATTTTAAGTATCTGTATCCTTATATTATTCATATCTTATATAAAATGACTTATCTTAAGGCATTTATAATGACTGATTGCAAATGACGTTGCATTATTTCTAATAAAAAAGAAGAAATATTTGCATTTTTAAGCAATGCAAACACAATTTTAGTCTGTTTTCCCTGCAATTCAGCATATTTTATGAAAAACAACCAATCCTGATGTACAAAAAATACTAAAATCAAATGGCGGTTAATAATTTTGCAATTAACATTGCATTATTTTGGATAAAAAGAAGAAATA
>JAASAO010002274.1:0-10716 GCA_017311375.1 Mytilus coruscus
CGACTTATATTACAAATTTCACAGCTCAATTTAAACTGACTGTAATGTATGACTTTGATAGAAAATACTTGAAAATTTCATTTTGGACTACAGGAACATAAACTTTCAATATCAAGATCAGTTTTTGTTGATTTTTCCTTGTTTGTTATTCTACTTTAAAGACTTTCCACAATTTTTTACAATGAGTCTAGTCAAAAATCCAAAAGGAATATTGACCCCCCTTTTTTCACCTGGTGTCAGTAATGAGACTATTAACTGATCAAAAGTGCGGTCATGGTCATTTAACTGTTTTTATTTACTATCAGTCAATAAAATTTAAGGTATAAAACTTTCATTTGAGATTATAAATAGGATTTTTGTGAGTTTATGCAGTGTTTACATCAGGCTATGTTATCTGCCAAATACATGGTATGACGAATGATATAAGGGTAAAAATCAAATAATTTCATTAAATCTTCATGACAACATTTTTTTGGGGTAGTAAACAACCTATGTTTTAATGTTTAACACCACAGAAACAACTTACTGTCCATTTATAACAATTTAGGACATTTTTTTATATGAAAGCATATTGTCAGGGTGGGAAAAGCTAAAAATAGCACAAATTCAGGTTTAAGGCTCTAAATTTGCAATATCTGACTTTTGCCCCAAAAAGATTGAAATGTGGCTACTATCATTTCAATTGATCAGTTAAGACAAAAAAAATCAATCGTTTTCTGTTGATCAGAAATCTTTTGTTTTGCTTTATTGTTTTTCCTTAGTCAATTTGTAGTTAAAACAGCCTATCTGAGCATAAAGCGACTTATATTACAAATTTCACAGCTCAATTTAAACTGACTGTAATGTATGACTTTGATAGAAAATACTTGAAAATTTCATTTTGGACTACAGGAACATAAACTTTCAATATCAAGATCAGTTTTGTTGATTTTTCCTTGTTTGTTATTCTACTTTAAAGACTTTCCACAATTTTTACAATGAGTCTAGTCAAAATCCGAAGGAATATTGACCCCTTTTTCACCTGGTGTCAGTAATGAGACTATTAACTGATCAAAAGAGCGGTCATGGTCATTTAACTGTTTTTATTTACTATCAGTCAATAAAATTTAAGGTATAAAACTTTCATTTGAGATTATAAATAGGATTTTTGTGAGTTTATGCAGTGTTTACATCAGGCTATGTTATCTGCCAAATACATGGTATGACGCAATGATATAAGGGGTAAAAATCAAATAATTTCATTAAATCTTCATGACAACATTTTTTTTGGGGTAGTAAACAACCTATGTTTTAATGTTTAACACCACAGAAACAACTTACTGTCCATTTATAACAATTTAGGACATTTTTTTATATGAAAGCATATTGTCAGGGTGGGAAAAGCTAAAATAGCACAAATTCAGGTTTAAGGCTCTAAATTTGCAATATCTGACTTTTGCCCAAAAAGATTGAAATGTGGCTACTATCATTTCAATTGATCAGTTAAGACAAAAATCAATCGTTTTCTGATTTTGGGGTTTCACCGCATTTCACTTAAAGGTGTCAGACCACCAATTAAATATCCCTATCTGTTCAACCAAATTTTGCAATTTTCACAGCTTTCTAAATATTTTACCTTAAGTTTAACTTAGGAAATCAGGTATATCCGAATTGTACATGTATCAGCTTTCTGCATGCCAATTTTCAACATACCTTTAAAGCCTTCTAACAAAAAACTGACCTTCAAAAGAGGTACTCCAAAAATAACCCCTGGTTTTCTGGAAATCTTAAATTAGTATACTATGGAGCGCATTAATCCTCAATTTTTAATGCAAACTCATAGACAAGTAAATTTTGGCTCAAAATGGTCTAAATATATTTCTCTTTCACCAAAAGTTTCATTTCTGCAAATTTCTTGGTTAGTTTAAGTAAACAAGGACATCAAAAGATCTATTTTGTGTCAGAGTAGGGCTACTTTTACATCGTTCTAAATTAGAGGAGTAATTGGTGGTCTGACACCTAAAGAGACAAAAAGTTGATTAGAAATCTTTGTTTTGCTTTATTGTTTTCCTTAGTCAATTTGTAGTTAAAACAGCCTATCTGAGCATAAAGCGACTTATATTACAAATTTCACAGCTCAATTTAAACTGACTGTAATGTATGACTTTGATAGAAAATACTTGAAAATTTCATTTTGGACTACAGGAACATAAACTTTCAATATCAAGATCAGTTTGTGTTGATTTTTCCTTGTTTGTTATTCTACTTTAAAGACTTTCCACAATTTTTACAATGAGTCTAGTCAAAATCCAAAGGAATATTGACCCCCCTTTTTTCACCTGGTGTCAGTAATGAGATTATTAACTGATCAAAAGAGCGGTCATGGTCATTTAACTGTTTTTATTTACTATCAGTCAATAAAATTTAAGGTATAAAACTTTCATTTGAGATTATAAATAGGATTTTGTGAGTTTATGCAGTGTTTACATCAGGCTATGTTATCTGCCAAATACATGGTATGACGCAATGATATAAGGGTAAAATCAAATAATTTCATTAAATCTTCATGACAACATTTTTTGGGGTAGTAAACAACCTATGTTTTAATGTTTAACACCACAGAAACAACTTACTGTCCATTTATAACAATTTAGGACATTTTTTATATGAAAGCATATTGTCAGGGTGGGAAAAGCTAAAATAGCACAAATTCAGGTTTAAGGCTCTAAATTTGCAATATCTGACTTTTGCCCAAAAAGATTGAAATGTGGCTACTATCATTTCAATTGATCAGTTAAGACAAAAATCAATCGTTTTCTGATTTTGGGGTTTCACCGCATTTCACTTAAAGAGACAAAAAGTTGATCAGAAATCTTTTGTTTTGCTTTATTGTTTTCCTTAGTCAATTTGTAGTTAAAAACAGCCTATCTGAGCATAAAGCGACTTATATTACAAATTTCACAGCTCAATTTAAACTGACTGTAATGTATGACTTTGATAGAAAATACTTGAAAATTTCATTTTGGACTACAGGAACATAAACTTTCAATATCAAGATCAGTTTTGTTGATTTTCCTTGTTTGTTATTCTACTTTAAAGACTTTCCACAATTTTTACAATGAGTCTAGTCAAAATCCAAAGGAATATTGACCCCCTTTTTCACCTGGTGTCAGTAATGAGATATTAACTGATCAAAAGCGGTCATGGTCATTTAACTGTTTATTTCTATCAGTCAATAAAATTTAAGGTATAAAACTTTCATTTGAGATTATAAATAGGATTTTGTGAGTTTATGCAGTGTTTACATCAGGCTATGTTATCTGCCAAATACATGGTATGCAATGATATAAGGTAAAAATCAAATAATTTCATTAAATCTTCATGACAACATTTTTTGGGGTAGTAAACAACCTATGTTTTAATGTTTAACACCACAGAAACAACTTACTGTCCATTTATAACAATTTAGGACATTTTTTATGAAAGCATATTGTCAGGGTGGGAAAAGCAAAATAGCACAAATTCAGGTTTAAGGCTCTAAATTTGCAATATCTGACTTTTGCCCAAAAAGATTGAAATGGCTACTATCATTTCAATTGATCAGTTAAGACAAAAATCAATCGTTTCTGATTTTGGTTTCACGCATTTTAAGAGACAAAAAGTTGATCAGAAATCTTTTGTTTTGCTTTATTGTTTTCCTTAGTCAATTTGTAGTTAAAAACAGCCTATCTGAGCATAAAGCGACTTATATTACAAATTTCACAGCTCAATTTAAACTGACTGTAATGTATGACTTTGATAGAAAATACTTGAAAATTTCATTTTGGACTACAGGAACATAAACTTTCAATATCAAGATCAGTTTTGTTGATTTTTCCTTGTTTGTTATTCTACTTTAAAGACTTTCCACAATTTTTACAATGAGTCTAGTCAAAATCCAAAGGAATATTGACCCCTTTTTCACCTGGTGTCAGTAATGAGATATTAACTGATCAAAAGTGCGGTCATGGTCATTTAACTGTTTTTATTTCTATCAGTCAATAAAATTTAAGGTAAAAACTTTCATTAGATTATAAATAGGATTTTGTGAGTTTATGCAGTTTTTGGTAGTTATCTGCCAAATACATGGTAACCAATGATATAAGGGTAAAATCAAATAATTTCATTAAATCTTCATGACAACATTTTTTTGGGGTAGTAAACAACCTATGTTTTAATGTTTAACACCACAGAAACAACTTACTGTCCATTTATAACAATTTAGGACAATTTTTTATATGAAAGCATATTGTCAGGGTGGGAAAAGTTAAAATAGCACAAATTCAGGTTTAAGGCTCTAAATTTGCAATATCTGACTTTTGCCCAAAAAGATTGAAATGTGGCTACTATCATTTCAATTGATCAGTTAAGAAAAAAATCAATCGTTTTCTGATTTTGGGGTTTCACGATTTCACTTAAAGAGACAAAAAGTTGATCAGAAATCTTTTGTTTTGCTTTATTGTTTTCCTTAGTCAATTTGTAGTTAAAACAGCCTATCTGAGCATAAAGCGACTTATATTACAAATTTCACAGCTCAATTTAAACTGACTGTAATGTATGACTTTGATAGAAAATACTTGAAAATTTCATTTTGGACTACAGGAACATAAACTTTCAATATCAAGATCAGTTTTTTGATTTTCCTTGTTTGTTATTCTACTTAAAGACTTTCCACAATTTTTAATGAGTCTAGTCAATAAAATTTAAGGTATAAAACTTTCATTTGAGATTATAAATAGGATTTGTGAGTTTATGCAGTGTTTACATCAGGCTATGTTATCCAAATACATGGTATGCAATGATATAGGTAAATCAAATAATTTCATTAAATCTTCATGACAACATTTTTGGGTAGTAAACAACCTATGTTTTAATGTTTAACACCACAAAACAACTTACTGTCCATTTATAACAATTTAGGACATTTTTTTTATGAAAGCATATTGTCAGGGTGGAAAAGAAATAGCACAAATTCAGGTTTAAGGCTCTAAATTTGCAATATCTGATTTTGCCAAAAGATTAAATGTGGCTACTATCATTTCAATTGATCAGTTAAGACAAAAAATCAATCGTTTCTGATTTTGGGTTTCACATTTCACTTAAAGAGACAAAAGTTGATCAGAAATCTTTGTTTTGCTTTATTGTTTCCTTAGTCAATTTGTAGTTAAACAGCCTATCTGAGCATAAAGCGACTTATATTACAAATTTCACAGCTCAATTTAAACTGACTGTAATGTATGACTTTGATAGAAAATACTTGAAAATTTCATTTGACTACAGGAACATAAACTTTCAATATCAAGATCAGTTTGTTGATTTTCTTTTTTTAATTCATTTTAAAAACAAGATCCCTTTTCGAATAAAAAGTGCGGTCATGGTCATTTAACTGTTTTTATTTGCTATCAGTCAATAAAATTTAAGGTATAAAACTTTCATTTGAGATTATAAATAGGATTTTGTGAGTTTATGCAGTGTTTACATCAGGCTATGTTATCTGCCAAATACATGGTATGACGAATGATATAAGGGTAAAATCAAATAATTTCATTAAATCTTCATGACAACATTTTTTTGGGGTAGTAAACAACCTATGTTTTAATGTTTAACACCACAGAAACAACTTACTGTCCATTTATAACAATTTAGGACATTTTTTATATGAAAGCATATTGTCAGGGTGGGAAAAGCTAAAAATAGCACAAATTCAGGTTTAAGGCTCTAAATTTGCAATATCTGACTTTTGCCCAAAAAGATTAAATGTGGCTACTATCATTTCAATTGATCAGTTAAGACAAAAAATCAATCGTTTTCTGATTTTGGGGTTTCACCGCATTTCACTTAAAGAGACAAAAAGTTGATCAGAAATCTTTTGTTTTGCTTTATTGTTTTTCCTTAGTCAATTTGTAGTTAAAACAGCCTATCTGAGCATAAAGCGACTTATATTACAAATTTCACAGCTCAATTTAAACTGACTGTAATGTATGACTTTGATAGAAAATACTTGAAAATTTCATTTTGGACTACAGGAACATAAACTTTCAATATCAAGATCAGTTTTGTTGATTTTTCCTTGTTTGTTATTCTACTTTAAAGACTTTCCACAATTTTTACAATGAGTCTAGTCAAAATCCAAAGGAATATTGACCCCTTTTTCACCTGGTGTCAGTAATGAGAATATTAACTGATCAAAAGTGCGGTCATGGTCATTTAACTGTTTTTATTTGCTATCAGTCAATAAAATTTAAGGTATAAAACTTTCATTTGAGATTATAAATAGGATTTTTGTGAGTTTATGCAGTGTTTACATCAGGCTATGTTATCTGCCAAATACATGGTATGACGCAATGATATAAGGGTAAAATCAAATAATTTCATTAAATCTTCATGACAACATTTTTTGGGGTAGTAAACAACCTATGTTTTAATGTTTAACACCACAGAAACAACTTACTGTCCATTTATAACAATTTAGGACATTTTTTTATATGAAAGCATATTGTCAGGGTGGGAAAAGCTAAAATAGCACAAATTCAGGTTTAAGGCTCTAAATTTGCAATATCTGACTTTTGCCCAAAAAGATTAAAATGTGGCTACTATCATTTCAATTGATCAGTTAAGACAAAAAATCAATCGTTTTCTGATTTTGGGGTTTCACCGCATTTCACTTAAAGGTGTCAGACCACCAATTAAATATCCCTATCTGTTCAACCAAATTTTGCAATTTTCACAGCTTTCTAAATATTTTACCTTAAGTTTAACTTCATAGAAACCAGGTATATCCTGAATTAAAAATTATTATGAAAAAATGCGGTTCCTTCAACCAACATACGTAATAAATCTCAAGACTTTAAACCGTTTTTGCTAACTAAATAAATGTTTGTTGCCTATAATTCAGAATTTTATCAGTGTTTCGGGATTTTTTGCTTAAAATTGTTTAAGCATGGGTCCCTTTTCAAAAGTCTCCCAACTACTACCTCGCAAGGTATTCTTGTTGGCATGCGTTTATATGCTTTTTTGACCTCGTGTGACTCAATTTTATTAATGAAATCTTTTGTATCTCGAATGTAAAAGTTAAGCCTCTTCAATAATGGTTTAAGTAAATTTTGGCTCAAAATGGTCTAAATATATTTCTCTTTCGCCAAAAGTTTCATTTCTGCAAATTTGTTGGTTAGTTTAAGTAAACAAGGACATCAAAAGCACTATTTTGTGTCAGAGTAGGGCTACTTTTACATACGTTCTAAATTAGAGGGTAATTGGTGGTCTGACACCTGCAACAAATGTCCTGAATGTTATTGTACAACAGGATAAGGTACGAGAGTTCATCATAACAGTATAAAGTATAAAGAAGTTGCTTTAAAAAAAAAAGACAATACGTGAACCTTAGAACTTTTTTATGCTATTTATTAATTCAACTAAATTAAAAGTTATATCTCAGTGCTTTCATGGCCATGTGTGTGGAGGATGATATTTTCTTTTTGAATTATTGTAAATCATGACAATATGAGAGTGGTGTTAATTATAAAGTGAGATGAAAATAAAAAGGGAATGTGTCCATGAGACACACATGATGCCCCTGCTTGCATATCATATACAGTTTTAAAGGGACATAACTGAAGAACGGTAAAAGTGACACTACCCAAATTTGTAGTTGATCTGACTTTTGTGGTAATAGGTATTGTGTATAAGTTTCATAATATATGGTTGAGGCAAACATAAGTAAGAGAACGGAAACTTTTATGTTTGTAAAGGGGCATAACTCTAGACACAACCAAAATTCTAACTTGATCTGTGTTTTGTGGTAATAAGCATTGTATATAAGTCTCATACCATTTGGTTGAGGAAAACTAGAGTTAGAGAATGGAAATGAAAAATTCAGCAATTTTCATTTGAAAAGGGGCATAACTCTAGAACGGTTAAAGTGACGGCACCAATTTCAAACTTGATCTGTATTTTGTGGTAATAAGCATTGTGTATAAGTGTCATAACATTTGTTTGAGGCAAACTTAAGTTAGAGAACGGAAAACAACTCAGTTAAGGGTAAAACGTAATGCCCCCACCGCTACGTAGGAGGCATAAAAAGAAATGGATTCCCAGACGTTTACTTTCGTACAGAATGATAATGATTCAAAACATCGACACATGTACCTTCTTTCAAAAATTCATAAAATAAATCTAGACATAATTAATGAGGCATTGCGAACTGGTCAGATAGTAGGAGACATTAAATGTTCCTTACCGACCAATTATCAATAAGTGTAACTCTCCCACGAGACGCATTGAGAGATTTCTTGATCTAATTATAAAACCATTATTGAAGAGGCTTAACTTTTACATTCGAGATACAAAGATTTCATTAATAAAATTGAGTCACACGAGGTCAAAAAGCATATAAACGCATGCCAACAAGAATACCTTGCGAGGTAGTAGTTGGGAGACTTTTGAAAAGGGACCCATGCTTAAACAATTTTAAGCAAAAAATCCCGAAACACTGATAAAATTCTGAATTATAGGCAACAAACATTTATTTAGTTAGCAAAAACGGTTTAAAGTCTTGAGATTTATTACGTATGTTGGTTGAAGGAACCGCATTTTTCATAATAATTTTAATTTTAAACACAATTTCATAAATTCAGATATATTTATTAAAAGAATGTTGGTCTCAGTATATTATGTATTTTCAATCTTAATTCTTATATTGATATATAATTGCTTAAACAAATACCCGAACGTAAGATCAAATACACTCTTTTTCTAACTTTCCAATGTTTACAGAATCCATTGTATGCTTATTCAGTGTAACAATCTAGAGTTAATTGTTTTGTGTTTTGTATTTTTCTTTTGCATAACATATTTTTGAAGACCTCATGAAAGATTAACATGCAATTGTTAAATCTATTTCCTTATTTAAAAAGTATATAATATATTTTTATTATTAAGAATATGATTATTTCCTGGAATATTAACAAACAGTCTTTATTTTATTTGTTTTATTTTCAGTTTTGAAACGGACATTTTGTTTATCTGATTTGTCAAAATGACATGTGCATAACATTTATTTATTTAAGTGGTAGATCAATGATATTTGGTATGCAGTTGTATAATAAAATATGTTTTCTATGTATTGTGTGCGATTTTGTCCCATGTACATTTACTCCATATCCTTTCATTTTCTATTATAAGCATTGGCATATCTCATTTCCATGGAGATACTATGGCCACGCCCCTCATTCATGGTCTATTGACTGAAACTTTTGCTTAGTTTTCATGTATTAGTTTGTGATTAGGTCAGTTTAGGGAACTGTTAGTGGTAGGTCAAAGATAATTGGTATGCAGTTGTATAAGCATTAGCACATCTCATTTCCATGGAGAATATTTGGTCCTTACCCCTCAGTCATGGTCTATTGACTTTGAAACTTTTGCTTAGTTTACATGTATTAGTTTGTGATTAGGTCAGTTTAAGATGAACCACTAATGTTAAGTCAATGATATTCGGTATGCAAATGTATTGGCATTCGCAAGTTTCATTTCCATGGAGATTATATAACCCCACCCCCTAATTATGGTTTATTGACTTTGAAACTTTTACATAGTTTACAAGTTAATGTTTGTGTTCAGGTTTGTTTAAAGGGTTTGACTTATGAAAAGTCAATGGTATTTGGTTTGCAGTTGTATTAGCATGGGCACATCCCATTTCCATGGAGATTGTTTAGCCCTTTACCTTTAGTCATGGTTCATTGACTTTGAATATTTGCATAACTTACATGTTAAAGTATTGCTTTTTTAATTTCAACATTTGCATTATCAAAATAACAAATAGGTGAGACATATCTCTGTGTTAACAGTTTATTTGAAGTTTATGCTCTACATTTACCTCATTCTTGGAAATTCAAATGCAATCATTTTAAAAATATTTCTTATGAATGTTCTTATCAATCCCACATACTCAGCGTCAAAGGCTAAACACGGGTTAATCTGTCCTTTCTTTGGCTTTAGGGGTCATATGGCCAAAAATTACTGTAACACGATAAATGGTCCAAGTCCCAGTACTACTCTCAAAATTCAGAAATGTAAATGGAAGTAGAGCATGTGTTCAAGAGAAAAATAAATTCTACCCAAGTATGAAATCTTCGTATTTGATTTGGCCTTCTTGCTGTTTTGATTCGAGCGCCAGTGATGAGTCTTATATAGCCGAAACGCGCATCTGTCGAACCAAATTATAAGTCTGTAGATATAAGAAGATGTGGTATGAGTGCCAATGAGACAACTCTCCATCCAAGTCAAAATTTATAAATGTATATTTGATAGGTTTTCCAGTGATTGCTACCATCAGTGTTAAAATGTAGTTTACCTAGTCCATTTATCAGTTGAATTGCGAAAAAAACTCGGATTGAGGAGACAACAGCAACCAATTAGTCGATGTTTCCGTTGATCGGTGCACCACAAGGTATCACATAATTAGTTCAAGTCCTTAAACATTCATTTGATACCAAAATTGCCCAAATATTTTACTTATTTACAAATTACAACTATGCACACGTAAACCAGTTTGTTTAAAATATGAACTTCTTTCCTGTATAGTCTTTCTGGCCGGGCCCACATTAGTGGTTCTATACCTTAAAGAATTGAGTTTTGATCCAAACTAAATCACTGATTGCATAAATCATATTAAAGAAGAGACCTAACTACGCATTATCGGTT
>JAASAO010004214.1:0-11258 GCA_017311375.1 Mytilus coruscus
TATTTTACAGGTTTCTACAAAGATGCAAAATCTACTGGAACTGGAGACAGTGTCAGTTAGACTATACAAATACCTTTGTGAAGAAGTAGTTGGTTCTGAAAACATTGTCAGATACAGAAGATTGTATTACAAGCTCCATGATGACATACTTAGCGACATACATCGTGAATTTATAAGCAGTGGAAGCAAGGCTGAAGGTTTGGACCTTCCAGGGAGCGATTTTGATTTTATGTTACTCTGGAAATCATGGGAAATTTATGAAGATAAGCCTAAAGGCAAAGAAGACGTCCTAATGCTTGACACAGCTAATGCTTAACCAGGTTTTGCTTTATTGAAGAAAGCAGATAGTTCATCCTTTCCATGTTTCCCAACAATAACTGCTGATGGGAATCTTATTTCCAACAGTGACTTTTTAAAGCTGACCTGGATCGATTTCCAAATAGGACAAGAAGTGAATTACAAACTCCATGATGACATGTTGGATGACCTCCATTATGAATGCATTAGCAGTGGAAGCAGGGCTGAAGGTGTGGACCTTCCAGGTAGCAATTTTGATTTTATGTTACTCTTGAAATTATGGGAAATTTATAAAGATAAGCATAAAGACAAAGAAGACGTTTTAATGCTTTACAAAGAGAATTCTTTACCAGGTTTTGCATTATTAAAGAAAGCAGATAGTTAATCCTTTTCATTTTCCCAGAAAATAACAGCTAATGTAAATCTTATTTCCAACCGAAATTTTCTTGACTTCTCCTGGGACATAATAGGAAAAGGTGCCCCCTTATTTGAAGTCATGAACCATGTATTTCAAATTCGTTTCTTTTCGATACTGACACGTTGCACTGTTTCAAGTGTCCTACATGGCCAACGGTAGCAAAACAATGGTTGTTAAGGTTTAGACCTTCTGGATGGCCGTCACAGGATACCATTTCGCAAATAGTTTTTCAAGGCTGTTTATTAGTACCGGTTGGAAGCAAGTCATCATTCACCGACGGTAATCATTTTGAATGGCGATTTTCCTTTTCTCGTTCCGAAAAACTATTAGTTCATTCATTTAATCACACCCAATTGTTCTGCTATGCGTTGTTAAAAATTTGCTTAGAGGAAATGTTAAATAGTATCAACATACTAAACAATAAACTATGCTCGTATTTTATGAAAATCGTGCTTTTTTGGATATTAGAAGAAAATAAAAGCTTGAACTGGATTCCCCAAAATCTTTTGCACTACTTCCTTTTATGCATTGATCGTCTTCATTATTGTATTATATGTGGTTATTTTCCAAACTATTTCATACCTGAACATAACATGATTGATGGGAAACTCTCTCATGATGTTCTCGCATATCTTTCCTTAACGTTAGACAAAATAATTATGAAAATAAATTGGAAAATAATGTTTTCGTGTCCGTCATTACGCAATTTTTGTAATTTTCCGATAAGCATTCTAAGAAATCCGCATTTTTTGAGTGATCCTAACAAAGCAGTACTGTCATTTCAAGATGTCGGTAGTTTTAAGTTGGCTGCATTTGCTGAAAGGAGTGAAGACATCATATCTGAATGTATAATGTATAGGATGATACACACGCATCTACAAAACTCTGCACGAAAAATTCTTACTCTAATGTTTCTGAAAGAAAATAATAATATATTAGCATCTCTTAATATTATAAATAATGAAAACAAACAAGGCTATCTTGGTAACAAACTTTGTCTATCTCGAAATTTGGTAAATACATTTTACGATGCCGAATATGGGTGGTTGCTTCTTGCAGCATTTTTTTACTCAACGCAGATAGCTTGCTATTTAACAAAGCAACAGTCCTATCTCAATTTACTACCACCTTAGAGAACAAGAGAGAACAACAGTACACATGCACGCTAAGGTATCTCACTTGCTTTACTGATTACGATTGCATTATATGTTGAAAGTCTTATAAGTGGTATAACATTAACTTAACATTATCGATATTCCATGCAAATAAGGCCAAGTTCAGATGAACCTTGTCTGATGAAGATATACACATTTCATTCATTCTTCACACACCGAATATACCTATTACTTATGGAAACGAACATAATCTCGAAACCTTATCATTGTCCAATGACCTATACAAATTAACTCAAGTTTAGATTATCCGTATCAAACCATCAAGAGCATCTTACGATCATTGTGTCCGGCAAGTAAAGTAGATATGGACTTTTACTTAAAATTTCAAGAAAACGAAATAAATCCTGAAAACAGTGAAATATGAAAATAAAGTCAAGATTATACGAACCCTTTCAGACGACATACCTAATTAAGTTGACTATACATTATAGTATAACTTAACGTTGATTGGCCAAACAAACATTTACACATTTTAATAATTTTTACCACACCAAAATAAAATATTGGTTTATATGAATTTATGAATATGAGATACAGTTAGATTGAAACGAAGACAAAAAGAATGAGAAGAACCAATAACAAAGATCAGAAGATTCTCCTCAAAATTTGTTTTCAAAACGCGTTATGTCAATATGACGATACTGAAGACTGCAAACAGGTATTAGTCCCGTTAGAAACAGATATCAGTGAATGAGAAGATAATGTAAAAGGCTTGTACTTGACAGGTAGCCTGAAATGCAATGCTAGAAGTATATAAGGTGATTGGAATCAAGTTGAAAGACGACATTTTTCCTTACTAAAGCATACAATGTCAAAGCAGTTTACGGTTGATACATTGCAGAAAAGGTCTACGATATTATCAGATCTAGCTTCCTAGATAATTATGCATACGTGCGTATCTTAAAGCAGCCTTATACCTGTGTTGTTGATTACTTTATTAATGCACTAGACGAGCAAGTGATAGGTCGAATCTTCAGACAGTCTCAGCCGAAACAATTAACCCTTGCTGCGACTTCAGCCATCAGTTAATACAACTTGATATTTATAGAGTAGATAGGTTAAGAAATAGAGCTGTCTGTGTAACAACTGAGAAACTTGAATAAGTCAACAAGTTTTTAAAAGTACGATCATGACCGGTGCTGACTTAATTGGACAGACTGTAAGCTAGAAATGGAATCCAAAAATCAATCATATCAGAATCAAATTTCGTAACATACAAAAGCAATGCACAACACGAAATAACACTTCATTAAATATTCAATGTAAAAGACCAAATATTCA
Organism: Mytilus coruscus; assembly: GCA_017311375.1. NCBI lineage: Eukaryota > Metazoa > Mollusca > Bivalvia > Mytilida > Mytilidae > Mytilus > Mytilus coruscus. Next base: position 3,172 of record JAASAO010004214.1, read on the forward strand.
TAAATGTAATCATCAGGTCATTCAAACTTTACATTATGAAGTGCCTAATTACAAATAAACTCAACAAATATACCAGAATTAAAATTGTGTACACCAAAAGACTCATCAGTGACCCTAAAACTAAAAAGTTAAAAAGGCCATATAAAGTACAAAGTTGACGAGAAATAACTTTACTTTAGATAATGGTCACGTGATCGTGATTACTTCATATGTGACCAATGTCATTTTTTTCTGCACAACGATGGACGGTATTTACAGCAGTTTACCGATTACTGGCGAACTAAAGACAATTGACCTCATGAATTTGAGCCCTTAAGTGTTGAAAATAACCAAGAAAAGACTTTAATTGTTCTTGCGAAAAGTTTTCAGTCAATATCGATCGGCTTGTTACCATTCATATGGGTTCGTCGGATGAATGAATTTTATTTAGCGGTTTCTGCAGAATTTTTCCAAATAAGACAACAATGAGTACTGATCGAAAGTATAAACTTCAAACCGATGATCAGAAGCAGGAAAAAGTCATATAAGATTTTATAGTTATGAATTTTGATTAAGATTTGTGCCTCAATATATATGTTTTTGGTAGGCAATAGATATAGCAAGATGTGGTATGAGTGCCAATGAGACAACTCTCAAGTAACAATTTATAAAAGTAAACCATTATAGGTCAAGGTACGGCCTTCAACACGGAGCATTGGCTCACACCGAGCAGCAACCATACATCACACTTAAACATATATAATTCTATTTCCTGCATTTGGAAGACTTTCCTCACAGTCGACTAGACAGGAAATATTTTTATTGCTTTAATGGGTCTTCAAATAACACTTGAATTACCCTTTACCATGTCAACAACATTTATTGGATGCTGTGGTTCAGTAATTAAATTTTCACATATAGAATACTTAAACATGTAAGTGCAATAAGGCACCTGTAGTGTAATTTAGTAACTTGGAAATTTTTACCTGTTAGACCATACATCATAATTGCTTACATCCACTTCATTTGAACTTTGGTGGATAGTTGTCTCATTGGCAATCATTCCTCATCTCCTTATTTTTATATATTATAAAGACAAATATCGTATTCTATAAAACAGACCATTCTAATAATAAATTCATAGCCTAAATTATCTGTTTAATGACACAGGGGTTAGGAATTTTTCTCTGTTTTTGGCAAATGGGGCCTCAAATTTGCTAAATAATTCTGTTGTTTCTGTGAATAATGAATAGTTAGTATATGTTTAGGATAGAACACACTGTTGTTGGTTTTATAGAGGTATTTGTGTTTCTCTAGTTTGAAATTGCTTATGCCGCGGTCATAAGAAAGCAGTCAGATGTTACGGCTTATCTATGGGTTTTCGATAGGACAAAAAGACCCCAACAACAATGTTCATCAATGATCTATGAGTTTCACTGATTGCCAAGAGCAAATATAAGTACTTCTTAACAATTTAAAGTACATATAAGCTTATATATTATGAATTTACTTTGCATACAAGGCTTTAGGGAAACTATGCATACTGTAAACTGAATTTATGCTGAGTCATCATATTTAATGCCCATGATTTTCTCAATCTGATTAAAATATTTATAAAACTTTATATGTAGTTGATTTCTTTAAAATCTCTGAAGATAAACCAGATTTGGAGACATTCTATATGTTATCTTTTTTCATCCAATATAGGTTGCGATTCTGTAAATATAGACAATGCAGTTTCCTCATAGAAACTCCCTTTTAGGCTAAAACTTTGCCCCTTTTACTAAGAAGTTTCGTACAAATATATATCCCAGAAGGGAAAGTTCATTTGCACTAGTATTTTTTTAAAGGTCAAAACGTAAGGCTGTGCGACATATTTTCAACATTTATTTGCCTTAAACTTCTAAGAGTTTAATTTTTTACTAAGATTCTGTACTACCGCTTCCTTCACTTTAAGTCTTCCTCAGAATTCAATCTGGTTGCTATCCATGTGTATTTATACTGGTAAAATACCCAAATTGTGTCTATAAGATGAAATATAGAGATCATATCTGAGAACCAGTAGGTAAACAAAACAAAATATCCATGAATATTATATATTTCCCCGCAAGAGGCGTGGCTTGTGAATCAACTGTATTTACATAGTGCAACCTAAAGATCTGTTGTGCATTAATGTAAATTAGTATTGTCAATTAAACAGTAATTATTATAAAACTCTTCGTGTCACATAGGTTGATGGTTGTTTTTTGCTCAGCGTCCAGTATTGTATGCATTCTCAAGACCAAAACAAATAAGAAAATAAAACAAAAGGTAGGTGTTGCACAGTTTGTCAACCAGGATGTAGGGTAGGAAGTTTAGACTGCCACTAGAATTGAAATAAGATCTTTGAATAATGTCTTTGTCGGTATTTAAATTACTTTTATTCTTAGATTTTGATAAACATGTATTTCTATCTAAGTTTGTTAACTTTGCTAGAACTTTCAGTTGACACTAACATGCTTTTGTAAGACTGATTATAACGACGATAAACTAGATCCGTAGGAAATACTAATTGAAATTTCAGTATGGGATAATGTGGTTTATCAAAAATTTGAAATTTTAACTAGCTCACTAGAAACTCGCAGGTTTTTCATGTGTTGTATTATGACACAATGTCCAAGGTTAAAGGAGGATTTTCTACTACTGTCAGTCTAATCAGTAAAATGCTAGAAATAATCATAACACCCTTCATTTATACAAAATTTTCAGTTCCTTTGGAAAATCGTTGGGCCGGAAATTTTCGTTCATCAGTATTGATATAAAACTTATGGGACTTTTATAATTTGTCCAGTGTGTGTGCAATATCGTCAATCCTAGACCTTTTGGAGTTTCTTATGCCATATATGTCTTTTAAAAATATTAATATTGGGCAAAATTATTTTCCTAGCATTCATGAATAAAACAATTGTCACAAACTTCAGAGTCTGTTGGAAGCAATAATTCTTCAGTTGTTTTTCTTTTTCCTGAATACGAAAAGTTTGGTAAATGGTTATAAAATTACTTTCGCCAATTAAGATACACGTTAGAGTTTCAATCATTTAAATTTAATATATTTGATTTAAATTTTCATTTAAAGTATTTTAAAACGGCCATAAACCAGTACACCCGATGATAATAGCCGACGCAGTATGTGTACTATAATCGTACTGTACCAAAGGTCGCAACAGATAATATATCAAATAGTTGTATGATAGTTTAAACCTGTGTGACGTTTTAAATGTTGGTCCGCCATTTAAGAAAATGTGAAATTGAAACTACAGAATGTTTTGCGAATGTAGTGTAATTATATATATATTACTAAAACTTAAAACATCTCAAAGAAATAAACCTGAATAGATGCTTTTATCATTTTGTACACAGCATATATTTTGCATTCCGAAGAACTTCGATGCGGATTTTAGTATAATATCTTAAAGCTTCAAATTTTACTTAATCTGTTTATTTTTGTTTAAAGTATCCGTTCACAATTTCGAAACATATGATTCTTTGGCCCATATATATTTATTTCAATCTGAAATTTGAATTATTGTACATTTTTTAAAGGTTTCTACAAAGATTAAAAATCAACTCAAAATAGAGGCACTCTCAGTTAGGCTATACAAATACATGTGTGAAGAAGTAGTTTGTTCTGAAAAAATTGTCAGATACAGAAGATTGTATTACAAACTCTATAATGACATATCCAATGACAAAGATTTAGAACTTATTAGCAGTGAAAGCAAGGCTGAAGGTTTGGACCTTCCAAGGAGCGATTTTGATTTGATGTTACTCTTGAAATTATTGGAAATTCATGAAGATAAGCCTGCAGTTAAAAAATATATTTTAATGTTTGACACACAGAGTTCTTTGCCAGGTTTTGCCTTATTGAAGACAGCCGATATGGTATCCTTTCCATGGTCTTCAATAACTGCTGATGGGAATCTTTTTTCCAACAGTGATTTCGTTAAGCGGATCTTGAGCAAAATGGGAGAAGCTGGCGACTTTTCTGAAATTCATGGACCATGTCTTTCAAGTTCGTTTCTGATAAATGTTGATATTTTGATTTGTTTAAAGTGTCATACATGGCCAACAGCAGCAAAACAATGGTTGTTAAGGTTTAGAACTACTGGATGGCCGTCACAGGATATCATTTTAAAAATAGTTTCACAAGGCTGTTTATTATTACCGATTGGGAGCAAGTCATATAGCAGTGAAGGTAATCCTTTTGAATGGCGATTTTCCTTTTCTCTTTCCGAAAAACTGTAGGTTCATTCATTAAATCACACCCAATTGCTCTGTTATGCGTTGTTGAAAATTTGATTAAAGGAAATATTGAATAATGACAACATACTGAACAATCAATTATGCTCCTATTTTATGAAAACCGCCCTATTTGGGATATTAGAAGAAGATGAAAATTTGGACTGGATTCCCCAAAATCATTTGCACTGTTTTCTATTATGCATTGATCGTCTTCATTATTGGATTGTATGTGAGTATTTTCCTAACTATTTCATATCTGAACATAACATGATTGATGGGAAACACTCTCATGACGATCTCGCATATCTTTGGTTAACTTTAGACAATATGAATATGCGTGAAAATTGGCAAATATTGTTTTCAGTTCAGTCATTACGCAATTTTCAAAACCTTGAACCAATAACCATTCAAAAAAGCCCCAATGTTTGAGTGAATTGGACGCAGCAGTACTGTCGCTTCAAAGTTTCGGCAATCTCATGTTGGATGCATTGCATGAATGGAGAGCAGACAGTTTATTTGCATGTATAGTATATAGGATGATACACATGCATCTACCTGATTCTGCACGAAAAACTCTTGTTTTGATGTTTCTGAAAAAGAATAAGAATACATTAACCTTTTTTAATATTGGAAATCGTATAAACAAACCAAGCTATCTTCGTTACAAAGGATGTCTATCTCGCATTATTATTAATACTTTCTTCGCTGCCGAACCTGGTTGGTTACTTCTTGCCGCATTTTTTTACTCGATGCAACAGTATCATAAAATGTCAAGCATATTACAATTGGCATCAACTATATTTTGTATGAAAAATCGCTGTATACAAAACGATGTAAACATTCAATTGTTAAGAGACATAATACACTTGGAAAAAATGGTATACAGTGGGACATTTATAAAAAGGCTAAAATACGAAAATTCGAGAGTATTTCAAATAGATTATTTTTGTCTCGAAATGTATCTATTTCTAACTGATGAATTTCCTGTTGGAGGACTGCAATCGTATAGCTTATTCTTTTTTCTTAAATTTTTATATAGTCGTAAACAAGGAAACTCACTTGAAACCAAATCTGCCTTGCAATTCCTAAAAATGATCGTTGAAAAAGAAAGCAATAAAGCAACAAATGTTTTATGTTTAGTGTCATACTATGGGCCTCTAGTAAAAGCGTTTGAACTTTTGTATGATGAAGAAGGGTGTCAAACTAGCATGTTTAGGTTTTTAAAGGCAATTGAAAAGTGGGCAAAAGTTGATGCATTGATGAAATATGTACAAGAAGACGAAGAAATACTTTGACTAGCAAGACATCAAATAGTCAAAAAAAATGACCTGGCTAACACAAAATACTGAGAAAGATGTTTTTTACTGGCCATATTATTGTTTAATAAATATTGCCACTTTTTCATAATACTGTTTCAACTTAAAAGATAAGTATGAATCCTATATTTGAATATTATTTTGAAATGTTTAATTGAAAAAAAAAAATGTATGATTTTTAATGTTTTTCTTATACGTTATTTTTGGATATTTTGAATTTTGATGAAATTTTGTATGCATTTAGAACGCTTTGAGCTGCATCTAAGCATTGAAAAACAAGATAAAAAATAAATGTCATTTACAATATGCATACCAGGATTAGAGACGGACGAAAGCAAAATGACACTACCATGGCAAAAAAAAAAAAAAAAAAAAACGAGAAACGACCTAAAACACACATCGGCACATTAAACACAACATAGAAAAAACTAAAGACTGAGCAACATGAAACCCACCAAAACCTGAGGGTGCTCTCAGGTGTTCCGTTAGGTATGCAGATTCTGCTCTACAAGTTACACTCGTAGTGTTGCTCATAGAAGTACAAAACCGGTGGTTAGTCTAGTTCAGTATGTCACATTCGAAGAAAAGAGGTTATGACAATTGGAATATGTCCGTCGTCATCTGTAAAAAAGATATTATATAACGGTCAACCAACTCGTGATGGCGCCAGTCCGTAAATTTTTCGAAGAGATAATTTAACTCCACCACTTGGAACTCTTGGTTCAATAGCTGCCTTGTAAGCAGCAACCCAATATTGATAAAATAATTTGAAAAATATACATAACAAATGTTTTTTTTTTTATTCCAGTTGACGGTAGAAAGTTATATCCTTGGATTTCTACTACTAGTGTCAATAACAAATTCCAGCATGCCGATAATATCCCAATAAGTCTAAGAAATTGTAGTTTTATAGTTCATTCTTAGGGAACCGCTATTTCATGACCTACCTATTTTATGTAATGTTAATTTGTTCTCGTCCAGAACATGCATGAAATATTTGTCATAAAATGTCTTTCATAGTGATGGAGAGAAGATCGTTAATTTTCATGAATAATTTATAGAATGATACATAAGCATCTACCAATGCAAATTCCTCAAGACAATTTTTTATATTAATGTTTCTGCAAGAGAATAGGAATATATTAGCGTCTCTTAATATTGAAAATCGTGAAAACAAACGAGATCATCTTGGTAAGGAACGTTGTCTATCTCTCATAGTAATAACATTTTTTTGATGCCGAGTCTGGATGGCTACTTCTACAGCATTTGTTTACTCCACACAAAAGTATCATGCAATGTCATATGTATTACAATTGTCATCGAGTATCCTTTCTTAAAAACAATCCTGCGTACAAAACCATGTAAACATCAAAACGTTCAGAGACATATCGAAATTAAAGAAAATGGTATGCAATGGTTCATTTGTAAAACAGATGAGATACGAGACTTTTTCATATAGATTATAAAGGTCTCATAACTAACAATTATCCATTTCTAACTGACGAAATTCCTAGAAAAGGAACTGTTGGAGGATTACAATCGCATAGCTTGTTCTTTTTTCTTAAATTCTTACTCATATGAAACCCAATCTACCTTGCAATCACTAAACAAATTCGTTGATGAAGAAAGCGATAAATCATCAAATGCTTTTTGTTCATTATCTTCCTATAAGCTTATAGAAAAAGCGTTGGATTATAATTAAAGGTTAAAAAAATAATAAGTCTTTGTATATTTCATGCGTCCCGAGCGCTTTTCTGGATTTACATTCATTATGAACACTAAAAGCAGAATATTTGAGAGCTATGATGTATAAGAACTGAAACAGTTAAAGAGCTAATTGACCTGATGACCTAAAAATAGTAGTCAAAACTATCTAAGACCTTCTTCGTCTGAGGGATTTGAAACCTTAGTTCCTTTATAATTTTAAATTTATAAACGGGAAATTTTAGAAAGGTTTGTTATAAATCATGTCAGCACAGAAGTACTTACTACTGAGCTGATCAAATGTCAGGGGACTGATAGTCCACCATCAGCGTTATCGACCTAGTGCTGAAAAAAGTGAAAACAACACTTTATAAATTGCATGTGCCCGTAGCGTAAGGTGTACGTAATTAGGTATAATTTAGGAGTTTGGTGAAATTTTGTATACATAAAGAACATGTAGAAGTTGTTTAGCTGCACCTGAGTATTGAAAACAATAATAATATGAACATGTCCAATAACATATATAACATGCATGATAGGCACTGCATGAAATGATGCATTTAACCAAGTCTAATAATTGATTAAATTTGATTAAATTTACAGTCTTAAGTTTAAGTTAAATTTAATCGATATTTTATGAATGATTTAATCAATTTTAAGTTTTCAGTTAAATGTTTCGTAAAAGTAGATTTAGTATACGTTTAATACAAAATAAATCTAAAATTTAAGGAAGTATAATTGTTTAATTAAACTTCTCGTAAAAGTAGATTTATGATATGTTTAATAAAAATAAATCTAAAATTTAAG